>ML828905.1:11641-40954 GCA_009831015.1 Picea engelmannii
ACAAGATTTGGTATTATATCTTTAGCATTCCTTTATTGATTATTCTCATCAACATACTATTACATTCAAGGACTCTTTAACCCAATCATATAGAGTAAACCCTAACAACGAACCATAACTCATGAGAGGGGAACATAGGAACAACGGAACAACCAAAACCCATTTTCCCAACCCGTTACATATTTATATAGAAATCTAGAGATAAAAACCATAATTTGTTCATCACAAAAATATCCCATTACAATGCATACTTCCCTTAGATAACTGGTTGTTCATGCTTCTTTTCTCTCTGCATGTTGCTTTCTATTGTTCTTCTATTTTAGGAATGTTGAGTTGTCATCCTTTTGTCATGCTTTATTCTCTCTCTTTCTTTCTTTATCTATTGTCATTTTTATTCTTTTATCTGCGCCTTATCTTCCTTATGTGCACTTTCCTCCTTCTCCACACTTTCCTCTTGGATGCGCCTTGGCTGCGCACTCCCTATATTTCCTTCTTATTATGCACACTTTTTCTATACTAAGAATTTTTCCCAAAACTATTTTCAAAGCTTCCTATCCAACATGTATAGTGCTTGAAATTTCTTTGGGAAGAAAAGTACAAAATTCAAATGCTTGTATAATCAACTAAGAAAAAGACTGTTGAAAATAAAAAATTAGCTCAAGGATATGATCAACCTTGACCATTTCATAACCCTTTCGAAACTTAATCAGAGCCAATTTAAAAAAAAACAAGACAAGAAGAGTCATGTTGGAGTTAATTCACACACACCTAGCATTTCTTTTTCCTAAGGTTTTTCCTTGTTTATTAGTCATAATTAGTCATTATCTAGTCTCCTATATTTTAGGAGAGAATATTCCACCTGGAGAATATTCTCTTTCAGTTGACACTTCAGTTTGACTATTTGAGTTGAGTCTAGATGCTGCATTGGTTTTGTCACCATGCAACATTGGGATCATCACCCTGATAATGTGAACTTGCCTTGGGATCATCACCATACTGTTGCATTACCCTTGATTCCTTGATATACTACTCACTACACTCTGTCCAATTAGTTAATTGAAGACTAATTGACTAGTTAACTCAGTTAGGTGGCAATTCACTTCCGTAATTGCCCGAGAGACTAGACTAGGTGGCATAACTCCCGTAACTGCTAGTGTGTGTCCAAATCACTCTATACCACCACTATGGAACATTGGTTCTCCTCCAGTGCACACTCATTGATTTATACAAAGTATATCATGTGTAAATTATTCATTATTCAAAACGGTTAATGATAATTCTTTCATTCTTTCTCTCTTTCTTCTTCTTTCTCAAATTCTCTCTACAAATGTGTGTATTTTATTTAGATAGATCTATTTTGTGCAGGTTCAATACATTTACATGGTATCAACGCCGACATAATGCTAATCAAAAGTTACACAAAATTATTTTTTGCAGGTACTGAAGATTGAAGAACACAGAAAAGATGGATTATTTGCCGACAATACTTCTCACGCCTCATAACTATTTGGAGTGGAATCCAAATTTTTTTCTTATGCTCATATGCAGAGGCTTGTACCAAATAACTATGGAAATGGAAGTAGATCCTAATTTTGTCGATGAGAAAACGATTTTCTCAATAGACAAGATATGGCCATAGGATGCATCCTCTCGTTTATTTCTCCTGAAATTCTCCATCAAGTATATGATGACTCACAATAATCAACTCCAAATGAATTCTGGACTAGATTGGAGGTTATAATCGAGAATAAACAAGATTGTGAAGATTTCATGCAAGAGGTTGAACAGATAGAGCCAGAAGAGAAGCCATCAGAAGATCAAGCCTCTTATTATGAAGAGTCTTATACAAAAGTATTTGCACAAATTTGTATTCCATTAATTGAAGATGATGTCTAATCCATTTCAGTTTTTTTTTTGTTTTTTTTTGTTTTTTTTTTTCTGTATTTCATGTGGATTATATATGGCATGCATCTCAGGGGTCACATGCAGACATTTTTCCATACATAATGCATGCATCTCAGGAGACAAAAAGGGAGCCGCGCACATCAGACTCAATTATGATATTTTGTAAGAAACAATTGTAGAAACAAATTGGATATCTGAATTCCTCTCGGAAAAATATCCAATTTCAAAAAACAAATCGTCCGAAATGGTGTCTGGGAAGTGAAGTTATGATCATTTTAAAATCAACAAAATTTTAGCATTTTTCCGGAAATAATCGCACGGTTTTCAAAATTTCATCCAAAATTTATTTGGATCTTCTTCATTACAAGAAGAGAAAGTGGATGTGTGGAAACATCAATGGTGCAGTTACTTCACCAGATCTGTGCAGACATATACATCTTCAACAAAATCTTCAACGAGCACAAACTTTCACAGTTGTGAGGTCTTCTTGGAGTGAAGGACATGGTTGCTTAGCAACTTCTTTTTGTTCCTTCTCATTTTTTTTTTATGCATTTTAATTTCAGGGGGTGTTTTTCCCATGAGTTTTTCCCTCTTTACTCACTTTATTTTCAGTGTGTCTTTTGTATTTGGGTACTTAACATGGCCTCGTTGTCGGGACCCATTCTTTATTTTCACCATAGTGATGTTCATGGAGGGTGTTGGAGTTACTTGAAACACACCTAGGATGTATTTTTCCTAAGGTTTTTCCTTGTTTATTAGTCATAATTAGTCATTATCCAGTATCCTATATTTTAGGAGAGAATATTCCACCTGGAGAATAATCTCTTCCAATTAACACTTCAGTTTGACTAGTTGAGTTGATTCTAGATGTTGCATTGGTTTTGTCACCATGCAACATTGGGATCATCATCATGATAATGCACACTTGCCTTTGGATCATCACCATATTGGTGCATTACCCTTGATTCCTTGATCTACTCATCACTACACTATGTTCATTCAATTAACTGAAGACTAGTTGACTAGTTAACTCAGCTAGGTGGAAGTTAACTCCCGTAACTGTCTGAGAGACTAGAATAGGTGGTTGTTCACTCCCGTAACTACTGGTGTGTGTCCATATCACTCTATACCACCACTATGACGTATTTTTTATCCTCTAGTGTGCACTCATTGAGTTATACCGAGTATATATCATGTGTTAATTATTCATTATTCAAAACGGTTAATGAGAATTCTTTCATTCTTTCTCTCCTTCTTCTTCTTTCTCAAATTATCTCTGCAAATGTGTGTATTATTGTTTAACTAAATATATTATGTGTAGTTTTAACACATTTACATGGTATCAGAGCCGATAGACTACTAAGAAAAAGTTACACCAAATTATTTTTTGTAGGTACTGAAGATTGAAGAATGCAAAAGCATAGATTATTTGCTAACAATACTTCTCACTCCTCATAACTATTTGGAGTGGAAGCCAAACATTTTTCTTCTTCTTAGATGCAGAGGCTTGTACCAAATAACTATGACAATGTAATTAGAGCTTGATTCTGCTGATGAGAAAAATGATTTTCTCAATAGACAAGATATGGTCATAGGATGTATCCTCTGGTTTATTTCTCCTGAAATTGTCCATCAAGTATATGATGACTCACAAGAATCAACTCCAAATGAATTATGGACAATATTGGAGGTTCTATTCGGGAATAAAGAAGATTGTGAAGGTTTCATGTAGGAGGTTGAACAGATAGAGCCAAAAGAGAAGCCATCATAATATCAAGCCTCTTATTATGAAGAGTATTTTACAAAAGTATTTGCACAAATTTGTATTCCATTAATTGAAGATGATGTCTACTCCATTTCATATTTGTTTTCTGAATTTCACGTGGAAGATATATGGAATGCATCTCAGGGGTCACATACAAACATTTTTCCATGCGCAATGCATGCATCTCAGCAGACAAAAAGGGAGCCGTGCACATTAGACTCAATTCTAATATTTTATAAGCAAAATTTTCAGAAAGAAATTGGATATTTGAATTCCTCTCGGGAAAATATTCAATTTCAAAAAAAAAATCGTCAAAATGGAGTCTGTGAAGTGAAGTTATGATCATTTTAAAATCAACAAAATTTCAGCATTTTTCCGAAAACGACTGCACGATTTTCAAAATTTCATCCAAAATTTATTTGGATCTTCTTCATTACAAGAAGAGAAAGTGGATATGTGTGGAAATATCAATGGTGCAGTTACTTCATCATATCCGTGCAAACATCTACATCTTCAACAAAATATTCAACGAGCACAAACTTGCATAGTTGCGAGGTCTTCTTGGCGTGAAGGACAAGGTTTCTTAGCAACTGCTTTTTGTTCCTTCTAATTTTTATGCATTTTAATTTGAGGGGGGGGGGAGGGTTCCCACGATATTTTCCCTCTTTCCTCACTTTATTTTCAATGTATATTTTGTATTTGGGTACCTAACATGGCCTCGTTGCCAAGACCCATTCTTTATTTTCACCATAGTGATGTTCAGGGGGGTGTTGGAGTTACTTCACACACACCTAGGATTTATTTTTCCAAAGTTTTTTCCTTGTTTATTAGTCATAATTAGTCATTATCCAGTCTCCTATATTTTACGAAAGAATATTCCACCTGGAGAATATTCTCTTTCAGTTGACACTTCCGTTTGACTAGTTGAGTTGAGTCTAGATGTTGCATTAGTTTTGTCACCATGAAACATTTGGATCATCACCATGATAATGCACACTTTCCTTGGGATCATCACCATACTGGCGCATTACCCTTGATTCCTTGATCTACTCCTCACTACACTTTGTTCAATCAGTTAACTGAAGACTAGTTGATTAGTTAACTCAACTAGGTGGCACTTCACTCCTGCAACTACCTGAGAGACTAGACTAGGTGGTAGTTCACTCCTGTAATTGTTTGTGTGTGTCGAGATCAATATAGAACACCACTATGGCACATTGGTTCTCCTCCAATGTGCACTCATTGATTTATACAGAGCATATCATGTGTAAATTATTCATTATTCAAAATGGTTAATGAGAATTCTTTCATTCTTTCTCTCCTTCTTCTTCTTTCTCAAATTATCTCTACAAATGTGTTATTATTGTTTAGCTAGATATATTATGTGCAGGTTCAACACATTTACATGGTATCAGAGCCGGCAGACTGCTACAAAAAAGTTACCAATGAAGCATTATTACTAACAAAGATGATGTCATCTACATAGACCAACACAATGAGCATATCATTACCCTCTATTTTGATATATAGATTGTTTTCAATTGTTCCTTTCTTGAACCCTTTGTCTTGTAAATATGTATCCAGTTTTTGATACCAGGCACGAGGAGCTTGTTTCAACCCATATAAGGATTTTTTTAGCTTGCAAACAAAGTCAGGGTTATCTAACATTTGGAAACCTTATGGTTGTTCCTTATAGACTTCTTCTTTTAGATATCAATTTAGAAAAGATGACTTGACATCCATTTGATATAATTTAAACTTCTTATGACAAGAATAGGCAAGAAACATTCTAATAGATTCTAATCTTTCTACAGGTGAAAATGTTTCATCAAACTCCAGTCCTTCTATTTGAGCATACCCTTTAAAGACCAATTTGGCTTCATTCCTGACAATTTGTCCTTGTTCATTCATTTTATTTTTAAACGCCCATTTGGAGCCAATTGCATTCTTATCTGTTGGTCTAGGAACAAGCTCCCATGTATTATTCTTCTCAATCTAATCCAGTTCCTCGTTCATTGATTTTAACCAATTTACATCTTCACTGGCTTCATTGAAGTTCTTGGGTTCCACCATGGATGTGAAGGCCATATGTGATTGCTCGGTGTCTTTGATTATCCTTCTCCTGGTTTGTACACCTTTGTCTTTCTCACCAATTATCTGACTTTCAGGATGATTCTTTTGAGTAATTTTGGAGGAGGAATTTGATTTTGATCATTGTCTTGACTCTTCTTGTCTGGGTGTCTCTTCTCCATCTGATTCTTGGACCTGTTCATCTTCAGTTTCAGTCATGTCCTCTGTAGCAGACTCAATATTGCTCACCTCTCTTACTGGGACTTCTTCATCAACCTTTAAATCAATGCAATCAACTAATTAATGCAATATTTTATTAAAGCATCTACATCCTTTACTATTGGTATAATATTCTAAGAAGATGCCTTCATCAACCTTGTCATCATACTTGCAAAGGTTTTCGTTATTATTCTTTATGTAGAACTTACTCCCAAATACTTTGAAGTGTTTGATTGAAGCAGGTCTTCCATACCACAGTTCATAAGGTGTCTTGTCACTATGTGGTCTGAGGTGGGATTTGTTAAGAATATGGATTGTTGTGTGTATTTCTTCTACCCAGTAAGTTTGACCAATGTTCTTCTCATTCATCATTGACCTGGACATTTGTTGAACTATTATGTTTTTCCTCTCAACTACTCCATTTTGTTGTGGAGTTCCTCGAATTGTGTATTCTCTCTTGATCCCATGTTTATCACAGAATTCCTTGAAATCACTTGACATAAATTCTCCTCATCTGTCTTATCTTACTTCCTTTAACCTCTTTCCTGTTTGATTCTCAGTTAAATCCTTAAATATTTTAAATTTCTTAAATGCTTCATCTCTTTCTTTGAGAAAAGAAACCCAAGTAAGTCTGGCGTAATTATCAATGATCAACATAAAGTACTTTTCCTTCCCTGTGCCTTCTTGTCTTGATGGTCCACATAAATACATATGAACTAATTGAAGTGGTTTCTCTGTTGAAGTAGAGCTCTTGGATTTAAATTGTGTCCTGGTTAGCTTTCCTACTTGGAAGGGTTTACACACAGATTATTGTGGCTTTGATATTCTTGGAAGATGTTTTACTGCCTCAAGATTTTTGAGCTTGATTAAGTGGTCAAAGTTTAGATTTACAAGTCTCCTATGCCATAAATAACTTTCATCATGTTTTCTTATATGACACTCTTATTTATCTTCTTTCAACACATATACATTATTTTATGTCCTTATGCCTTTAGCCACCACATGTCCCGAGTTTACAAACTTTATCTTACAATCCTTGGAAGTGAACACCACTTCACATCCTCTGTCACACATTTGACTTACATTGAGCAAATTATGTTTCAACCCATCTACAAGAAGAACATCCTGGGCTTTTCCTTTACCATTACTCAAACTCACCATCCCTTTACCCTTGATTTTACCTGGTTCATCATTTCCAAAGGTTACATTTCTTGTTTTTATTTTACTTATAGACAGAAACTTATCCTTGTCTCCATTCATGTGATTGGAACATCCATTGTCTATATACCAGGGGTCTTTTTGTTTTTGATTTGAAAGTACTAGATCACATTTTTCACTATCTTTCTTTTTCCATGTGCTGTCATTTCTAGCTAAAGGATTTATCCTTGGATCTGCCTTGTACTTCTTCAGATGGCAGTTTTCATCTTTATGGCTGAAGTTATGACCATTATAACATTCAAGCTCATTGTTCATAGGTCAAAGTGATTGGTGTTATGTTGTCTATTCATTGGTTTCTTAGTTCTATGTTTTAAAGATTGTTTATTTCTTGACCTCCCGAGTTTCATGTCTCTAAACTTAATTTGACAATTTACAATCTTATGGACAAAATTAGAATAGTAAAAATAGTAGCCATGGAAGAAATTTTGGTACCTGAAGGATGGCCTTCTTCTTGGAATTTGTTGCTCCATATTCTGATCTCCTTGTTTTTTATCAGGGATCATCTTGTCTTTATTATCTTTTGGTGACAGTGTACTCTCATGGTTTGATTATCTGCTGACTTGGAACTTGATCATCTTTACTGGCTCTTTGCTTTCTGGTTGATTGTTGCTTGAACCATTTACATAACCTAAACTAGTCTTCAACAAAGGAGATCTATGTTTTCTCAAAATTTCATTAAGTTATTTAGTGGCTTTAATTCTTGGAAGATTTTGGAGATACAATGTTTTAAACTTCTCCATCTCTTTTCTGGTTTTTACTACCTCTTCTTCCAAGGCTTCACATCTTGCCTTCTTTTCTGATAACCGTTGTTTCAGAATGTCCTCTATTTTGTTTGCCTCTTCTAATTCCACTTTTAGCAGGGAAAAGTCTTCATCAGGTCCTTTATTGTCTTTCTCGAACTGTATCAACAATTTTTTTTTCTTTTTCTTTTTAGATCTGAGTCTAGCAATTTCTTCTAGAGCACTGATTAGTTCTCCTTCCAAGTCAACCACAACTTCTTCATTGTCAACATCACTTCTTGTTATTTTATTATCATAATCCTCTTTGGCCATAAGCATAAATTCATTAATATTATCTTCACAGGAAGAGTCAATATCTATGTCTTCTAAAGAGTCATCATTATTTACACATAGACTTTTCTTTTTACCAAATCTCTTGGGTTTGTACTTCTTTTCACCTTCAAAATTCTGATCTTGTTTTGTGTGTGGACACTTAGATGAAAAGTGACCTATCTTTCCACAGTTAAAACATTTGAAGGGGAATTTTCCTTAGTACTTGCCTGATCCTTTCTTTAGTCTTCTCACAAAATTTTCTTCAATTTCATTAGGCTCTTAATCCTCATTCTTATCTGTTATAAATGATGCTTCTCTAGAGGTGGGTATATATTTACCTATCCTCATTTCATAGGCAGTCAGATTTCCTAGGAGTTGGTCAAGAGACCGAGATTTTAGATCATTAAGTTATTCTATAGAAGATACCTTTTGGTTGAACCTATTTGGCAGAGATCTCAAAATTGTCTGAACTAAAGAGACATCCTCAATTTTTTCATCAAGTCCTATCATTGCATTTACTTGTTCTTCAACTCTTAGAAAGTACTTCCCAACAATTTCATCCTCTTTCATATTTATTTTTTCAAACTGTAATTTGTAGGTCTGAATCTTGGCATCCTTTACCTTCTCATTACCTTCATAACTACTGATGAGTTTGTCCCACATTTATTTGGTAGATTCTAAGTGCATAACTTTTACAAAAAAAAATTCTGCAAGCCCACTCAGAATAACATTCATAGCCTTAGTGTTGAAGCTGAATTCTATCTTGTCATCTTTAGAAGTTAGTACAACTAGATTTACATAACCAGTCTCTACCACATCCCAGACATCTGAACCTAGGGCCATTATGTAGGTTCTCATCCTAACTTTCCAGAAGGTGAAGTTTGTTCCATTGAACAGGGGGGCCTTATTGGTTTAATTTCCTTCATGGCTACTCATGTTTCATCTCTAGGATCTACCCTTAGATAAAAGGAACCAACTCTGATACCAATTGTTGGACAACTGAGAGGGGGGGGGGGTGAATCAGTTGTTACTGTGCTTAAACAATTATGCCCATTTTGAACTCTTTACATAACACTCAATGATGATCACAATAAAGGAGGGAAGCAAGTAATAGAATATTCAACATCAATCACACACATGAAATATACAGAGACAAATATTTCCCAAGGAAACCCATAAAGGGAAAAACCTCTTCTTCTTGATATGATAAGCAATCTTTATTTTCTGTACATTATCATTCTTAGGATCTCCAACTCCTCTTGAGGCTACAACCTCTGTTTTACAAGCAAAAACTTGTTGAGAGAACCAACTCTCTGATTTCTCTAGCACCCACTAGAAGGAAGCACCATCTCCCTGTGTGTTCCAGCACCAACTAGATGGAAGCACCAACTTCAAGTCACACAGGCACCAACCTGTATAACAGAGAACAATAGTTATCCCATGCACCACCCTGCCACCCTGGTTTTTCTAGTTGCAACTAGATGGAAGCTACAACTACCTGTGTTCAAGCACCCACTTGAAAATTTGAGGACACCAGTCCTCCCTAGCACATCCCTACCACCCTGAAATATAAATCTTTGATTTTTTTAAATTTATCACAGTGATACATCATTTATCAATGGATTACCAGTCTCATCAATGTTCTACTACATTGCTTTGTTCTCCCTACATCAGTGTCTTTCTTCTCGTATCCACTGTTCTTTCTGTTCTTTTGCATTCTATACTCTGTGCACCATCTGCATTCTATGTGCTATGCCTCTACATGCTCTTCACTGTGTCACTGTTCTTCCCTACA
Source organism: Picea engelmannii (assembly GCA_009831015.1). NCBI lineage: Eukaryota > Viridiplantae > Streptophyta > Pinopsida > Pinales > Pinaceae > Picea > Picea engelmannii. The sequence continues at coordinate 21,666 of ML828905.1, forward strand.
GGTTGTTCACTGCGTCTCTTCCTCACAAATGCATAGATAACCAATAGACTCACCTTAATTCTTTGTTCTACTTCATTTTCTCACATCGATTCCTCTACCTAATCATCATGGCAACTCTTCGTCATCCCTGGCAGTTAGTTCAATGTGTTCATCATCAGTGGGTGTTATGATGAGATTCCTTAGCTTCTTTGGCAATCAAAACTCTTCATCTACTTTGACAGTTACAGCTAGTCAATTATGGCTTCTTTAGCTTCAAATACATTCCTTCATGTGATCAATGGTGGTGACCATATGCCTAGGCTTAACGAGCGCTTGAGTGCTTATCAATTCAACGACCAAGATTCATTCTCCCAAAATGGATGATTGTCATAACTTCGACACTTTTCCCTTTAGAACTTTTGGGTTTCAAACTTTTTGAAACTTCCAAATCAGAATTTTCGAACAAATCAGACAGTTTACATTCATTTCATGGAAACAGATCAATTGTCAGATTTGATTCTTATAAGGCTTAATCTAATGGCCAGGACTTAATCAACCGTTGATATGGATGGCCACATTTTACTCCAGGTCTTTGGCTATTACACTTATGCTATCCTTCCACTCTATCTTGATCAATGGTTGAGAGTGCACCCAACATCAGATCGATGGTCGATATCTCCTACAGGTCTCTGGACTTCGGAGATTTCAAATCTCAACCCATTCTTTTCTCCATATGTCAATATTTCAAAGTTGTCAATCCACTGATGCGTGTCCCTTTCAGATCAAAGGTCGAGATCTCCTTCGAGTCTTCGGACTTCAGAGATTTCAAATCTCAAACCCCTTCTTTTCTCCAGAGTGATGTCACTTACTTACGTCATGAGCCTAGTAGCTGCCATGTGTCACTCAGATTTGTGATTTCCACGTACCTGAAATGATGAATCAACTTGACACTTGTCATTGTTTGATTGCACCACGTGTCCTTGCTGATGTAGTCTTACTGACATGGATCCTCATGTGGCACATGTTCTTCTCCTGGATCTAAAGGTTGTCCTAACTCCCGGTGTATCTTAGATCGAAGACTGAGAGTGACTTTGGACCTTCGTCCTTCGAGACTTTTGACATTTCTTGGTGGTGAAACTCATGAATCAATTCTCCCAGAGTGACACAACTTGCTTATGTCACTTGTTGACATAGCACGATCCAATTTATTCTTGACACTTGTCATCATATGATTATGCCATGTGTATTTACTAACGTGGTCTGCTGACATGATCTACCACATATCCTTGCTGATGTGGTCTATTGACATGATCTGTTTATGTGGTCTTATGACGTGGTCTGCTGACCAACAACACTAATCCAATGGTCCTTGTATGTCCTCCAAATCCGATGGTCCTTATTCATTTCGGATTTTTGGGCTTCATGTTTTTCCAATCTCAAACTTTCCAGAGCATAACCTCCTCGTATCTTTATATCAAAAGTGAATATTTTTCATTGATCAGTATCTTAGATCGATGAATCGATCTTTTTGTGATGTAGGTCTTCTAGCGTATCCGATCCTTCCACTTGGAATGATCCAACGACTGAAGGAAATTCGCATTTCGACAATTTCAAATATCAATATCTACAGAGTGTAACCTCCTCACGTATTTAGATCCGAAGTGAATGTTTTTCATCGATCATGAACTTAGATCGATGGCTTGATATTTCTTCGATGTGGCTTTGTTGGCTTATCCTGTCCTTCCACTTGAAAGTGATCCGATGACTAACGGGAATTCACATAATCTAATTCTCAATCGTTTTTCCCCACTTATCCTCTCCTTCCACTAAAAAATGATCCAACGGTCATGAGGACACTCGAAGCAGACCAACGGTCGATGATGATTGCAGAACCACAACTTGTGAGTGATTTAACTCGACACCCAAACTTCGCAATTTGACGTTGTGTGTTGTTGGTGAGTCAACCACAATCGTTGATCTTTGAAGCTATAATATCGGACGGTCTTGACTAATTGCGATATTGGAACAAGCACGATGTTTAATTTTCCTTTCAATCTCCGCAATTCATCCCTGCCATAGATTTGGCGATTGCGCATCCGATGGTCACGATTTAATCTAACTTAAAATCATTGTTTGTTGGATCAAATGCAGTTGTATATATTTGAAGCTATGATATTTGACGATCTAGACAAATTGCAGGATTGTAACTGACGAGTATTTTAATTCAGCTTTCTCTCCTCGCAATTCATCCCTGTCGTAGATCTGGCTTGTAGATCTGATGGTCTTGATTTGATATGAGTTTTATCACGCCATCTCTTATGATCTTTGATTCCTTCTTCACACTCTGTCTGTAATCATGCCATCATCGTTGTTGTTCTTTCCATCAATGAAAATCACGTGCTTTCCTGTAAATCATGCCAACATGTTTTTGGAGATCCATTGGAGTAGAGACTATAGATGTTTGAACATCTAGTGAGCAAAATTGTGCAATTACATGTTGTCCCTTTTTGAGTAATTTTGTCATGTTTTAAAAGCTTATCACTTTATAGGTTTTCCCTTGGATACCTCTAAGCTCAATTTCCTTTCCTTCTGAGGAAAATCACATGAAAAGATATAAAAAAGTCAGGACCATTGTTCCCAATGATTGTAACCATTGGATCCCTAATGCAATATCAACACCACCCATTTTGATGGAAATCATGGGAATGTCCAATAAATACTCCCCCATATTGATCTCAATATTATGGCACTTCCCAGAACAATTTATGGCACCTCCATATGAAATCATTACTTGAAACTTTGGTGTTGGATATACAAAGCAATTGAGATCTTTTGCTAATTTGTAATTGATGAAGTTATGGGTACAACCATAAGCAATCAACACTATTACCTTTTATTTTTTATATATCCTTCTATTATGAGGGTTTGTGGAGTACTGATGCCAGCCAATGCATGACCAGATATAGTTGGAGTAGTCTCTTCTATATCTATATCTTGTGATGGTTCCAATTCTTGATCTTCTTCCTCTTCATTGTCTATGTAGAATACTTTCTTCTAGATGCATTTATGTTCCTTAATGTAATTGATTTCACAATTGAAACATAGTCCCTTTTCTCTTCTTTCATACATTTATTGAGGCTTCAACCTTGTTGGTTGAGGTATTCTTGGCTTATGAACCACAAAATGATATTTTCTTCCTTTGTATGCCCCAATGTAGACTTGTGTGTATCCTTATTCTTGGATTGAATATGATGAGAAAATTGCATAGCTTCCATAATATTTGTAGGATGTATTAATAAAATATCATGTTTAATTTCTCCTTTTAATACACCCATGTAATATTCCAACAAACGTTCATCATTTATGTTATCCACCCTTGTGGCCAATACTTGAAATTATGAATTATAATCTTCAATATCACATAAGTAATTTATTCTTGTCTATTGATTGAAGTAGTCATGTTCCCAAACCTTCCCATATTGTTCTTCTAAATATCTTGTAGATAAATCCCAAGTATAATGATAAAAGGGTGCTTCCTTTTAACTACTTTTTGTGCCAGGCACTACAACCCTCCATTTTCCTATAATCTATTTGCAAAATCCTTCCAAGAAAATGGATCCCCTTGTATTTTCCAACTTTGAATACTTTTCGACTTATATCTTCTTGATGGATTCTTCCCCTGATCTAAATATTCTCCTCAATCTTCACATCTTAGACAAGTTTGCATACTTCAAATTAGAGAACTTGAAAAATTTAAATTAAGTCTTTTGATTTTTAGACAAGTTAATGTCAACTCCTCTGATGTACATCGGAGGAGTTACCATGAATTGCTCTAATATACATCAGAGCAGTTTCCTCCAACCATGCCGATGAGATTTGATGGTTTTTTTATTTTTTTTATTCAAACGACCTTTCCCCATTTCTCAACTCTCTTTCCACTCCTCTGATGTAGCAGAGGAGTTAGTGTCAACACCTCTGATCTATAGAAGGAGTTGTTTCCATTTCCTTTGATGAACATCGATGAATTTCATGCCAAGTTCTCTGATATACATCAAAGGAGTTCCCACTAAGTTATCCTATGTACATTGGAGGAATTTACAACAACTTCACGGATTTAGGAAAACCTCCCACCTACTCGCATTTATTTCCCAAAATCTCTCGAAGCTTATGAATAGGCACTTTTCATCGACCCGTATTGTTTCATTCAATGTCAAAGGAAGGAGAGTGCCCCAGGAATTGAGCATGAAGTTCCTCTCTCTCAACCACCCAACATATTACACGTGTCGAATACTCACCATGTAAGCCCTAATTCTATCTTACACGCATCATTTCATTGAATAGAGTATTCTAGGGTTAGGGTTTCATTTATTTGATTTATCTATTGCCTTAGAAAAACTGGTTCTCCCCAAGACCTCTATGGTAACATTTCTCCACATCTCTCCATGATACAACCCTATTTTATCTCTCCAATAAACCATCGATATTACCATGGACATTTATTTAGCTGAGCCTTGTACTCATGCTTCATCATAGTCATGAAACCCCAGTGATACTCACATGACCATGACATCTAATCGAGTTTCTCAATACGGGTACATTCTCACAAAATGAGCATGGCCTCAACCTTAATTGAGGGTTATAAAATCGAATCTCTTTAAATACCTACTTGAAATTTGCAAGATACAAGATATAATAAATATGCAGAACATAAATAAAATGCTAGAAATGGCAGAATAACAGTAATATAACGAGCATAATCTCCACAATAACACAGTAATGATATAAGAACAACAACAAAAATAACACTTTGATTCAGAAAGCAATGTTCACGGGCCTCTTCAAGGGGGAAACCTCTAGTCGAGCAACACTCTGTTACAATAATCTCCAAGCTAGGGTTTTCATACCCTCGACCCTTATTTATACTAAATATGTCTATCAAGAGAAGCATCTAGAGGAATATCCTTCTAGAAGAGGAAGCTTCTATTAGGTCTTATTACATATGCCTTATTCTATTTTATTGAAAGGCATTATTAATATTGACCTTTATTACATCCGAATATATTGATCTACCTATGTGCGGGTTAGGACCCTAACATGTCCGCCCCCTTAAAAACAACCTTGTCCTCAAGGCTTGAGATGTGGAAACTGTTGCAGAATGGTAGCTGGTTCCCAAGTGGAATCTACTGGAGTCATATCTTTCCACTGGACTAGCACTTCCTTGATGGTTCTCTAATGCAGGCGATGCTCACGCTGGTCCAAAACTGCTTCTGGTTGTAGCCAAATGGATCCTTCTTCATCTAACTCTGGAAGGTTGGTTTGAATTTGGCACCTAGTTCCAATCACCTTCTTTAAGCATGAAATGTGAAAAACAAGATGTAGCTTCAACTGACTGGGCAGAGCTAACTGATATGCAACTTGTCCCACATGATTGAGAATTGTATAAGGACCATAAAATTTGGGTGCTAGCTTCTGACAATGCTCGGCCTTGAGGGAAATTTGCTTGTATGGTTTCATTCACAAAAACACCTGATCCCCTTCTGCAAATTGATGTTTAGAGCGACCTTGATCTGCTTGTTTCTTCATGCGATTCTGTGCCATGACCAAGTTCTCTTTAAGGGTACGAAGAATATCCTCTCGAACTATAAGTGTTTGGTCAACCGCCTGGACCTTTGAGGTACCCGGTAAGAATGAGAGAACTGAAGGTGGATTCTATCCATATACCGCTTCAAAAGGAGTCATGTGAGTAGTTGTATGGTAGGAAGTGTTGTACCACTATTCGGCTAGGGGTAACCATTGAGCCCACTGATGTTGTTTTTAAGAGGAAAAACACCTCAGATATGTTTCCAAACACTTTTTAACAACTTTTGTTTGACCATCAGTTTGGGGATGATAAGTTGTGCTGAGATGCAATTGGGTGCCCTGTAGCTTAAACAGTTCTTGCCAAAAATTTCTTGTGAAAGTTGGGTCACAATTAGAAACAATAGAGTGCGGCATGCCATGAAGCTTGAAGACCTGGTCCATGAAAATTTGAGCCACCGTGGATGCAGTAAATGGGTGTTGAAGCGCACAGAAATGAGCATACTTGGAAAGGTGATCCACAACCACCATTATGACTGATTTATTCCCCGATTTGGGTAAGCCGGTAATAAATTCCATAGAGATATCCTTCCAAATAGCAGGTGGAATCAGAAGCGGTTGTAGTGTGCCCAGAGATTTGACTATTTCTCCCTTTTTGCGTTGACACACTTCACATTCAACGACAAAATTATGGATGTCTTGTTTCATACCATCCAAGAAAAAAGAACTTTTGACCCTGTCATATGTTTTGGTGAACCCTGAGTGCCTCGTTGTGGGTGTAGCATGAAGCTTAGAAAGTACTGTGGATTTAAGCTTTGATTGTTTACTTAAATACAAACGGCCTTTGTATCGAAGCTCATCCTAGAGCCAAGAGTACCCTGGGGTAGCCGTAGCCTTGGTATACAATTGTTGGATCAGATGCGAACTTTTGGGATCTTGAAACCATTCCCGGCGCATAGCTTGGAGCCAATCAGGTACAATGAAGGAACGAGAAAAAAAAGATCCTTCTTCTTCATATTTTTGGGACAGTGCATCCACCACTACATTGTCTTTGCCCTTCTTGTAAATGATCTCATAATCATATCCAAAGAGCTTAGTCACCCATTTTGTTGCTTCGGGGAGGAAATGCATTTTTCCAGAAAGTACTTGAGGCTTTGATGGTTGGTCTTAATTTGGAAGCGTTGCCCCAAGAGATAAGGGAGCCACAGATCAACGACATGTAGAATAGCCAACATTTCCTTTTCATAAATGGGTTTGCCCAGATTCCTTTCAGACAGTTGCTTGCTGGTGAAGGCCAAAGGTCGATCCTCTTGCATAAGGACAGTGTCGATTCCTTTCCCTGAGGCATCACATTCCAACACAAAGGTCTTTGTGAAATCAGGAAGGGCCAGAACCAGAGTGGTGCACATGGTCGTCTTCAAGGTTTGAAAAGCTTGAGCAATGGCTGGAGTCTAAGTGAAAGAGTTCTTTTTTAGGAGAGTAGTGAGAGGTGTTGCAATCTTTCTATAGTTCTTAACAAACTTGCGATAATACCCTGTTAAGCCTAGAAATCCATGCAATCTTTTGAGAGTCTTTGGGTGCAGCCAGTATTGCATAGCTTCAATATTTTTCGGATCCACCCCAACACCATCCTTGCCAACCAGATGACCCAAGTATTCTACTTTTGAGGCACCAAAAGCACATTTAGATTGTTTCAGGAAAATTTGGTGCTGAGAGAGTAGATGGAGAACTTGATCCACATGAGTAAGATGGTATGTCTAGGTTTTTCTATATATGAGGATATCATCAAAGAAAACTAAGACAAAATGACGGAGAAAGGGAAGAAAGACATGATTCATGAGGCTTTGGAAGGTGGAGGGGGCATTACACAAGCCAAAGGGCATGACCAAAAACTCATAGTGGCCCTCATGCGTGCGAAAGGGCGTCTTGGGAATGTTTGCCTCTTTCATACGTATCTGGTGATAGCTCGAGTGAAGATCAAGTTTAGTAAAGAATTGGGCACCACTCAATTCATCCAGGAGGTCATCAATGATAGGAATGGGAAATTTGTCTTTAATGGTCAGTTTGTTGAGGGCACGGAAGTTAGGACACATTCTCCAAGAACCTTCTTTCTTTAGGACCATGAATATAGGAGAAGAGTAAGGGCTCGTACTAGGGTGGATAATGCCTACATTAAGGAGTTCCTAAACCATTTTCTCAATTTCATTTTTTTGTGAAAAGGGGTGGCGATAGGGACGGATATTGGGAGGAAGGCTTCCAGGTACAAGGGGAATGGAGTGATCATGAACACCACGGGAAGGAGGGAGTCCTTGGGGAGTGGAAAATACCATTTGATGTTTAGAAAGTAGGTCTTGGACGTCATGCGACACTGGGGGTGTCTTTGTTGCTTGTATGGCATGGAGTTGGGCAATGACACCAGAATGATATTTTTTGAGCAACTTTTCCATGCGATGGGAACTAATGACCTCAGGTGAACCAACATTGATGCCTTGGAATTTATATTGGTGGCCTTCCTGATCGAATTGCATGGTTAATGCCTTAAAATCCATGAGAATGGGACCCAAAGTTCTTAGCCAGTTTTCACCCAGCACAATGTCACAACCACCCATGTCGATAGCAAACATATGGGATTTTAGGTGGTAGTCACCAATTTGGAGACACACATTTTCATAGTGCCCTCCACATTTCATGGAACCACCATTGGCAATCATGATTTGGAAATTGTTGACAGCATGGATGTAGCAATGAGTTTCTTGGGAAATGCAGCGATGAATAAAATTATGGGTGCTTCCATTATAAACCAGAATGATGACCTTCCGATGCTTGATGTAACTGACTAACTTGAGGGTTTGGGGAGCGGAGAAGCTAGTGAGAGCATTGAGGGAAATGACAGGTTCTACTTTGGGAGGGTCTGAGGGAGGGGTTATATCAGTGATTTTAGGTGACTCAGACACAAGACAAGTTTCAACATCCTCTTCCGAAATATCCTTAGAGATGGCCATAAAAATCTTTTTTTATTTACACTTGTGGTTTGGGAAATATTTTTCATCACAATTATAACAAAGGCCTTTGAGTTGGCGTTCATCCATTTCAGTCCTGGTCAATTTTTGGATCTTTAATGGGGCGGGGGGAGTAGTGGGAGTGACGGGTTTAGGGAGAGAGATAAAGGAAGGTTTTCAGTTTTGAGAGAATACAACCTATTGTGATTCTTTATCTCTTTTAGTAGCCTCCACCCAACTCGAGGGTCGAGCCATGAGGACATGGGCCCGAATCTCCTCCTTGAGGCCACCGATAAAACACTCTCGAAAGAAAGCATCAGTCATGCCCTCTGTTTGAAAAACCAGGCACTCAAAGGCAGCTATGAAGTCTTCTACTGTTCTGGATTGTTTCAACTTTCTCAAACGACTCAAATGGTTGGTGTCTGTTTCAAAGCATTCATAAAGCTCAGTCACAAATTGGGTCCAAGCAATATACCCTTGACGAGAATTTTTTCTCCATTTCCACCATTGCCAACGTTCTTGATCTAGATGGAGAACACCATACCAAAGTTTGGCCAAGTCATCTATTATGCCGTATAAAGAGAAATAATGTTCCATTTGGGTGACCCAACCAGTGGGGTTCGAGCCATCAAATTTTGTCACATCCACCCGTGGAAGACGTAGGGCACATTGAAAGTGATGGGGCTGAAAGGTATGGAAATGGGAGGAATGTTCACCTTCGATCTTTGAGGTGCTTCAGAGAAAGGGTCATCTATAGGGATCTTCAGTTTGGTGCAGAGTGATGCAAAGACAGATTCAAGTTGGGTGGTCAGTTCTTGTTTGACTTCCTCCATTGAGGACTGTATGGTTGTATTTATGGTTGTATTGATGGATGAATCGATGGGGGCAACAGTAGCACTGAGTTGTTTCACTTCCTTTTGGGTCTCAAGGAAACCATATTGCAAGGTGTTGAAGTGAGTTTCTAGATCTTGGCTATGGGTATGGGCCATGAGGATGGTTGAACTAAAAAGGGGCGGGTGGGGTCAAAAATTTTGTCAAAAAATGATATGGATGAAAGTGATAAGGGCGAAGAGATGAATCCAATGGAATAGGTCTCAAATAATGGTGAAATTTTTTTCAGACTTTTTTTTATTTTTTATTTTTTATTTTTTACACCCGTGGAGTTATACTTCGGTCTGAAGAATGTTGCAATGATAAAATCCCCAAATTCTTAACTAGAAATAAATGTGTATTTACTTGGCAACCCGAACACCGTTGCGCGACAATAGATTTGGTTTGTTTTAATTTGTTTATGTTTCTATCCCCCAAGGGTTAGGTATTCAAGGGTTCTACAAACAAGGGTTTTCCTTGTGCTATAGCTCTCTGATATATGCACAGGGTCCAACAATAGTACTTGGCCCAATATCTCAGGGCACTAAGTAAGGAGGATAGACCGTACCCTTAGTCGTACTACCCGACTACCCAGGTACTAGAGAGTATCTTCCCGAGTGTTGTTCTTGGTGACACTATAGCAATCCGACGACCGATAGGTTTATCTAAAGAGGGCTTCAAGAAATCTAGGTCGATCCGTACACAGGTGTTGTCTGATGCACTACCACTCGAAGGGGTACCAACAGGGGTTACAAGGGTGGTCAATAGATGTGCGCTTAAGAACCACTTGTATTTCCTGCATGTATGAATCCCTCAACCGCGGGTTTATGCGTGTAACAATAGATCTCTGTGGCTTAAAGACGCTGGAATATGTCTCTACCCTGAAAAACAATTCCCACAATTTCTGCCAAGGAAAGTGCTCTGATACCACTTGCAAGATACCAGATATAATAAATATGAAGAACAAAAATAAAATGTTAGAAATGGAAGAATAACAGTAATATAACGAGCACAATCTCCACAATAACACAGTAATGATATAAGAACAACAACATAAATAGAACTTTGATTAAGAAAGCAATGTTCACGGGCCTCTTCGAGGGGGAAACCTCCAATCGAGCAGCGCTCTGTTACAATAATCTCCAAGATAGGGTTTTCATACCCTTGAACCTTATTTATACTAAATATGTCTATCGAGAGAAGCATCTAGAGGAAGATCCTTATAGAAGCGGAAGCTTCTATTAGGTCTTCTTACATCCGCCTTATTCTATTTTATTGAAAGGCCTTATTAATATTGACCTTTATTACATCTGAATATATTGATCTACCTATGTGCGGGTTAGGACCCTAACAAAATTCCCCGAATAAATATGACCAAACTTCTCACAACCAGAGTTTTGATTCTGGGCTTGAAATATACCTTGCATTGATACCTAGCATGAAGGCAATACAACTTTCATTGTTTTCAGGGAATGTCATACAAATCTCTCTGCCTCCATCATAATATTTTCCATGAACTGTCTCAATATTTATCAATGAAGTTTAAATAAACTCTTTTGAATATCACTCTGACCTTTTAGAGTATTTCTTGACAAATCCTCTGATACATCGAAGGAATTCGCATCAACTCCTCTGATACATCAAAGGAGTTAAGGATAAATTTGTTGATTCTTTTTTATCCATTCTCTCTATTAGAGATATTCCCGTAAACTTTCCTGATACACACTTTATCAGGAATTTTTGCATCAACTCTCGTGATATATATAAGGATCCTTCAAGGTAATTCACACTAACTTCTCTGATAATCATCAGAATAGTTCATAAGATTTTTTTTGGTTTCGACCTTTTGAGCCTTCTTAAATTGATTTATCCTCCAACTCTCATCAGATTGTTGACCATTCCTTCTATTATACTTTCGTCATCGGATGACGATCTTCCACCCAGTATCAGCTCAAGCGAATCCTCAGGTAGTTGAATATACTTAGACATATTAGTTTTATGTTTCATTTATGTTTTTATCCTTACACTAATCCCATCTTCACCTTGAAGTTTCATACATGTCTTTGAGAAAGGAAACGAATAACAAAGTGTCAGGCACCGAGACCTATGGAAGTGTCCAACAACAAATTGAAGATGAACCCAACACTCTTGGGGTCATGTATGACGACACCTTTGGACTCCTATAAAAGGAAGGAGATGCACTCATATGGGGATATGTGTATTAGATGTTCAAAAAGAATAAATTATCCACTGATGTCAGACACCAAGATGAATTTAAAATATTCAAGAACATTATAAGATATGGGATATTCATAGTAGCATCCCACATTGTTTTGTTCCCCTGCGCTGGTGTCATCACATGGAAACTAAAGGACATATATTTGGGGAATAGATATGTATGTAACTCTAGAAGCGAAACCATAGCATTGTTTTAGCCCAAAGACTTAGAAAAATGATATCATCTCGAGAAAGGGACTAATAAGCTTGAAAAAAAACTTCTTGATGATTTTGAATAGATACCAAAGGATTTATTCCCTAGGTGGTACACGCCAGATAAGAAATTCAAAATTAAACCAAACAGATGGTACCCTATGATTGCACTATGGAGGCCTTATTAGTACATGTTATCCATTCTATGCAGGATATACAGGGATAAATATTCCTCCTAGTTCTCCCTGTCATACATGCCATTGATTTATTACTGTGTGGATGAAGTATTATCCTTTAACTGAGATGACATCTTGTGGACCAACCTAACAGAAGCCATCACTGCAGTTGTAGAAGCTTAGCCAAGAACTTTCTCAAGTTTCCAAATGTCTTCATACCTTGTGGGAATCATGTGCATAGCACACCTATATCCAAATATGGGGTGGAAGTGGAAACCATCGAATGAATCCATTCACATATACTACAAAGTACTCTAGGAGAACAAGTACAAGAAGGAATACCAAAATATTTGTGAGCACTTTTTGGCTCCCTTGTATGAGTTCATATTTTTCACACCAGCCCCATGTATGAATGAAAAAGTGATAGCTATCATAAAAAATATCGGGGATTGGTAACTTATATAACACAATACTTATATTAGAGTGTATGGTGACACAAAATTCCCACATCTCCTCCCTTAGTTTGTACTAGACAAACTAGTACTCTAAGAGGTCGCATATCAAATAGTGATCCATGGAGTAGGAGGAATGTTATATCGAGGAAAGAATGAAATATGGCCACCACTCCCACTATACATTGGTGTCTACTCATTTTCGAACACCAAGCAAGCACAAGAAGAGGTAAACACCCTGATCTCATACCATTTTGGAGAGGAGAGGTTTAGGAGACACGACCCAAAGGGAGTTGTAAAAGAACATTTCAATAAGGTAGGATTGTCTTGGGAATACACAACATAAGATTAGGAGGAAGAAGAGATACATCATAGTGTAAGAAATTACGATGAGGTCACCTTAAAAATAAGAGGCAATCCTTTAGGAAGGATTGCAGATGAGAATAAAGCACAAGAATAAGCTAGAAAGAAACTAGTGAAAGAAGAAACAAATAAACCAGCATAGGAAGAACAAATAAATAGAGACGAGGAATCCAAAAATAGTCAGACAGTTCCTATTGACACCAATATCCATGAGATATCAATATTTGGTGCCAACGAACATACACAATTCAACATTCTAATTTTGGGAATCAATACTCCATTTAGACCAGATGATGTACCCAACCTAAGGAAGTTCATATATGACAAAGAATCAAGTATAATTGTACAAGAACAAGAGAAGAAGGTATTGGTAATAGGGAGGAACCTGGTTTAATTCATTACATAGATCCTTGTAACAGAACGCGTTAGCAAGGATCTAGTAGCCATAGCCTCAGCTAGATCCATGTTTTTGGAATTCCACAGAGGATAACGTCCATAATTTTCACCAACAAAATTTGGTAAAAGAAGAAAGGATTAGGGATCTCGAGGAGAAGCTCTGATAGGTTAATATCGACGAGGGAAGACTCTAGAGTTTCAAGGAAAGAATATAAGAAGTCAGGAATGATATTGAAGAATCCCTTATCAATATGTACACTCACATACACATGTTTCAAGACTTAGTTTCTATTATCATAAACCATCATAGAAATGTGTAAACCAAGATCACACAATTCAATATTATACAGGAAGGCATGGAAAAATTGATACATGGATCACAAAGAACCTGGATGCACCAATAGAGCTATATCACCCCTCATCTAGGGAAAGACAAACCGACACCTATGCACTAGACCATTTCCAACAACTAGGACAAAAGTAATAAATTACAAGATCAATAACAATCTATTCACACATGCACAAAGTGGTGCAAGAACTACTCAATTTGTGTCAACTACCCAAGCTAGAGGCGGTTGGAAAAAAATTATAATGGAGGAACTAGTTGACAAGGTACATGAAAACACAAGTCACAGACGAGTAGTCATCGAGGCAACCACCATAGTAACAATATACCTCATAGAACAACACCCCATTCAACTAACAAAGCTCCATACTATGGTTCAGGCATTCATTACTATATTATCGAAAGATATGCAGACCCTCGATGACAATGTGGCAATGCACACGACCATCATAGAAGATATTTCATGTCGTAGACTCATTTCTTTGCATGATTAGATGGAAATATGGGTAGCATAGCTCCGGGACAAGAACCCATAAGAGGAAAAAATAGAAAATAAAAAATTTCTATTAACTTCTCCCTATTTTTTCTTTTCTGAACTACTCCCAATTTTTTCTTTTCTTTGTACAGTTGTCATCAAGAAGAGGGGAGATGATCAATTTTGTAATAACTTATTTAGGGGAATGCAAAGATTCACAAAATAATTAGGAAAAAGAGTATAAATAGAAGAAGAGAGCCATTTTTCAAGGGCTCTTCAAGCATTGTATAAACTCAATGGTTGATTTTGTTGTGAACTTATTCAAGTAGAATGTATATTGATCACATGGATTGTACGAACAATGTTCGATGATAGACTAATGTGATGCACACAATGTCATGTTATAGTATTGTTATTATTTCTTATATTTTTAAGTCCCAAGCTCATGATTTGTTAATGTATGAATAAATCTAATTTAGACTTTTCTGGTTATATGTATGTGTGCTCGTGTTTCTAAATTTGCACCTTCATTTCAACTATCTATGTGGGGTTCTTGGCATAATTTAGTTTCATTTAAAGATCATTTGGTTACTATAGTTTGCTCCTAACTAGGATAGGATAGGATAGATTAGCAGTAGATTATATGTATTTTCATACATAGTATTCATATACATCTTTGCATTGCATAACCATCCATTTTCACCCTCATAACCAACAATTTCAGCTAGGCCAAATTATGTATGGGTCTCCTAAACCAAACTGTGCATAGTCTAATTGGGATTGTGCACCTGGTAGAACCCCTTACAATTGCAGGGAGAATTCAGCCTTGTCAACAAAATTGACACTATAAGGAGGTCCAATGGTATGGATTACATTAATGATCTACACAATTGTGGTTAGTTCTATGAAATTAACCCTATTCCAACTATTTTCCCACATAGCATTCCTGAACATGAGATTACCTATGAAGATAAAAACCCTAATTTTGAAATTTCCATAGGCAATCCTGAAACTCATACAAAAAATTGGATTTGTGTTCCACACAAAGAGTTTTTCTAAATGTGTCGTATTATGTGTTCTTACGTAAAAATAATTGGTAAGTTACCAACAACTTTAGAGATCCCATGGAGGAAAGATACCCATGTAAGATGACCAGAAGGCATCCCAATATTTTTTTTACTATGTATAAGACCTCATCGAAACTATGTTACAAGATCTTTTAGTACCCTTGATCCATTTTCTCCCTACCCCTCCTGAATTCAAACATAACCTTGACAGTTAAAACCCCTAAATAGTTATTGAACAGATCATAGGTGAATGTCGAGATAAAATGGCAGTGATCCCACCTTGGATTTCCGAAGTTGCTTTAAATTTAGAAGTATACTTACATGAAATTCCTAGGAAATCTGACAAATTCCTTCCCAAGTTTGATCCGGATAGACAGACTGGGCTCACCAGAGGATCACATAAAAAAATTCTTCTTAGCCTCTCTCTTTCTAAATTTCCAACATTAATACATGGTATGTAGTTTGTTACCTTACACCTTCTTTGTTAGAGTATCTACCTCGTATTTTAGTCTGCCACCTAATTCCATAACCTACCGGGAAGACTTTGAGAAGGTATTTATTATAAAATTTGGTGAACAAAAAACAATTCCAACCTTGTATTAAGAGTTAGGATCCATTAAAATTGATATAAGGGAAAAAGTGAAGGATTTCAATCAACAATTTCTCATGGTCCTAACTAAGTTTACTATTGACACAACTCCTTCAAAATCCTTAGCCATTGAGTACTACATTTTGGCTCTGATCCCTTCCATAGGCATGTTTTTCAAGCCAACTAATAGAGACACTTTGGCTTTGAATTTTGATGAAGCTGAAACTATAGAAAGGGAGTTATCCTCATATGAACATCACTCACACTCTGAGGAAATTAGGTCGGTTGGAAAGAAACCTTTAATACTAACAAATCCACTCGAAAAGGAACCTAAGGATATTAACAACATGGTGAAGTTGGTCAAAAATGTTTTCGAATGAATTCATAGATATAAAGAATAATGTCGATGAAGGATATTCAAGACCTAGAACTTTCCACCTATTTTTTAAGAGAAACGACAACCCTCCTAGACCACCCAAAGCTCCTCAAGTTGCATTAAATTTAGATAGCTTCATTAAAGATAATTTTTGATCATATCACCAACAAAACCATTCTAAGAATACATGTCCTTAGTGGGTAAATTCCATGACCTTGGTTATAAATTAGTTGTTAGATCAACAAAGTCTAAATAATAAACAACCAAGTGACATAGTGAGTGATGATACCACTGAGGAGCCTTCCCCAGACACTACTATATTCCTTTGGGATTGATATATAGACTCAGATGATGAGAAAATATAATATTTTTCTATAGAAAATACACTAGTAGTGAAGATACCCCTAGAGATTACAATTTACACAAAAAAGGTCTAGTTCCCAACACCTCATCTTCCCAAAACACTAAAATTCCACTCATGAAGGTTACCCCTCGTATTCCTACTTCAAAACCAAGTATCCTAACCTAGACAAAAGACAACAATAAATAATATATGGATATTTTAGCTAACATCAACAAACCAAGTAAATCCAATCCAACTGTAAACAATAAAAAATACAATGCAGATGCACCCAACAACAAGACCAGTGGCTCACAATCAAACCCCACAATAATAATACCAAAATGGAAAGTTGTAGATTACAACGTCATAGAATATATGAAGAAAATGAAATCCAATATATCCATGTTTTATATCTTCTCATTACCACAAAAGCGTGATTTTTTTCATGATTCTTTTAAACTTGATAATTCTCAGAAGAAAATCATTGCAGCTACTAATAATATTCCTAAAGTTGTTGAAGAAAAAGAATACCACCAAGTGGAAATTGAAGCCACCATAAACACAACAAGTATAGTTTTGCACTCAAAATCTCAGGTACCTCCTTTCCTAGTTATGTATGAAATTTTCAATTGCAATGTACACAATTGCTTACATGACTCTGGTGCCTCATCAAACATCATGCCTTATGTAGTCTGTCAAAAGATAAAAGTTGGCCCGCAGTTAACCAAAACATGAATCATATAGTTAGACATGACAGATGCCAAAGTGAAAGGATAACTTAAATATGTATTAATTAGGCTTGCATCTGACCCTAGAGTAAATCAAGTTATTGATATTGTTGTGGTTGATATACCTGAAAGTTATGGTTTGTTGTTAAGAAGAGACTGGTCAGATAAAATTCAAGGATATTTTTCAACTCACTGATCCCATCTATGGATTCCTTATAAAGTTAAACAAAACCATATCTGTGTGGACATTGAATCTCACATGAATCACATGATAACTAAGATGGAAGGTAAAAACGAACCAATCAACTTTTCTCACACTGTTCTAGGTAACTATTTTTTGGAAACTGATCACAACTGTTATGAAGCACAAACATCTGAAATACAACAGATTTGCAATATGAACTCCTTCCATGAACACATAATGGCACATAAACCATATTAACTTAGGTTTTAAAACAACTAACAAAACTAATATTACTAACATGTGGTCCATGTTCTTTGATGACTCTAGGTCACAAGAAGGATTCAGGGTAGGATGTGTGTTGATCGATCTTGAACAACGTGAGATTCCCATATCATGTCACCTATAATTTAAATGCACCAACAACACTGCAAAATATGAAGCCTTAGTCTAGGGTATGAAAAAGACCATAAACCTTAAGGTGAAGTGTCTCAAAGTATTTGGTGATTCAAAAATAATCATTTGATAGGTAAGAAATACCATTCATTTCATGTAACTGCATACAAAATCATATCAACAAAAGGTATGGAATCGTCTCTAATATTTTGACACATTCAACATTACTTCTATACCTCGTAATAAAAATATTGATGCAGATATATTTTCCAATGCAACATCTAGGTTCATGACCCCTAGTGATGGTTTCTTCATTGAAATGATTTTTAGGCCTTCAATATCGGCTAACATCACGAACCAGCAAGTATTCAATAATGATCCTAAAAGTATCAACTTCCTCACCAGCTCAAATTTCTTCCAAGATTTTGTGATTGATGATGAATCCCATCAACAAGATCTTCATAATTATAGGGATGATGCAAGCAAATTGTGTCACAAAGAATGTGTTGATACTTGAAAATCTATTTGACTTACATACTTGTTGGATTACTGAGAGGGGGGGTGAATCAGTAATAGAGCAATTTAATCCCTTTTAACCATATAATCCTAGTGCTATATCAATGAAGAATTATTATCCAATAACTGTAGAGTAAATAAGTAATGAAAAAATGAACAATCATACACATACACAGTACACCTGTGTTTTACGTGGAAACCCAAATCGGGAAAAAACCACGAAATGCTTTTTCTTATATGTCTTGAAGAATTACATTCATTGGAAGCACCAACTTCCTTTTTTTTCCAGCTGCAACTGGAAGGAGGCTCCAACCCCCTAGTTTCTCAGGCTACAACCTGACGGAAGCTCCAACTTCCCAAATCTCTGGCTACAACCAGAAGGATGCTACAACCCACAATGTTCTCCGGCTACAACCGGAAGGTGGCTACAACCACCTGTCCTTGCCCTGTCCTGCCACCTTGAAGTAGAAGTAGAATGATGGAACCACTGTGAGATATATTGCTGTAAACCTGTACCAATAAGTCTGAACCATGCATCAACCTGTACCTCAACCTGTAATCAACCTGTACCATAAATAAGTGCATCAACCATGCACCAACTTGTAATCAACCTGTACCATAAACAAGTGCATCAACCATGCATCAACCTGTAATCAACCTATACCTTAAACAAGTGCATCAACCATGTACCAAGTATGTACCAATCATGTGTCAACTACTCATCAACTATGACTCATCAATATGTACAAACATCATCAACTATACACTTCATGTATGTGCCAACTAATCAACTACTGTCTCAACCATGTACTCAACATGTACCTCAACCAAAATCCCTCATCAATTTCATCATCAAAATATGATTTGTAGCTTTGTAATAGACCTTCTGTTTCTGATCACATTTCTGCAAACCTTCATTAACTTTAACAGCAAGAAACTAGCATTTTCATCAAACTTTTCTTTAGTCTCACATGCCTAGTTTTGGATTAGTCAACAACCCTAACTTGAAGTAATCATAACTTTGAACATG
>ML828905.1:47944-59839 GCA_009831015.1 Picea engelmannii
ACATCAATGACAACCAACCTTAATCAACAATACTAAGTTTGGAAGGAATACTAATCCAAAGACCAAAATTTCAACCATGATGCATTTTCTTGTCAATATAGGGACCTCTGAACAACCCAAGTATGTCAACCTGGGCACTTGTTGTTCAGAAGAGGAAAAGTACACATTTACACAATTGTTCAAGAAGTATCGTGATGTGCTCACATGGACTTATGATTATCTGAAGACTTATGACACCCAGATAATTAAGCATGTGATCCCAATTAAAGAAGGTGTCAAACCATTCGAGAAAAAACATAATAAAGATACATCTGAATCTTGAACCACTTATCTAGAAGGAATTAAATAAATTGTTAGATACCCGAATCATTTTCAAGTTCTGTCATTCAACTTGGGTGTTGAATATGGTGCCTGTCAGAAAGAAGTCAGGAGAAATTAGGATATGTATATATTTCTAGAACCTAAACCGATCTTCTGATAAAGACAACTACCTATTTTCCTCCATGGAGTAGATCCTTCAACTTGTCTCTAGCTCCAAGATGTTCTCTTTTTTGGGTAGGTTTTGAGGATATAATCAAGTTCTCATGGAAGAACTAGATCGATTGAAAACCACATTCAGAACTAAATGGGGAACACACGAATACAAAAGGATTCCCTCTGATTTAGTAAATGAAAGTGCTACATTTAAAAGGGCCATGGATATTGCTTTCAAATGATTAATTGGTCAAAGTGTGGTGGTCTATCTCAATGACATCATGATTAATTCAAAGAAAATGGAAGATCACCCAAGACATATGAAACAAATATTTGAATGATGCTGAAATTATGGGATCTCATTGAATCCCAAGAACATTATTTTATTGTTTCAGAAGGTATTCTATTAGGGCATGTGATTTTCAAATATAGAACTTTAGTGGACCTAGAAAGAACAAAAGCTATTATGAAAATTCCTCCATCGCATAGCAAGAAGTCAATGCATTCATTTTTTGACAAGATAAAATTTGTAAGAATATTCATTCCAGATTTCTCCAAAATAGCTAAACCGCTTCAAAAGATGATTAAGAAAGATGTTCAGTTCAAATGGGCATCCCTTGAGAAAGAGGATTTTAAAAATATTAAAGCCTCTATAGTTGTTGCACCATCTCTATTAAGTCCAGATTTCACTAAGGACTTCTTGTTGTACACCTTTATATATGATCATTCCCTTGCAGCAATGCTCACGTAGAGGGATGAGAAAGAAAATGAATACCATATTGCACTCATGAGCACAGGATTACAAGGTGATAAAAAAACTACCCATCGGTGGACAAGTAAGATTTTTTTGTCCAGAAAGAAATCAAATAGTTCAGACCTTAAATTCTGAAGAATCACAGTAAATTCATTGTCCCTCATCCATAGGTCATATCCCTCTTTTTCCAAAGGGATATAGGAGAGAGACAAGGTAATTGGATGACAACCCTTCAAGAATATGACCTAGAATTTAAACTAGCCAACATCATTAAAGTTCATGGTCTTTGCAAATTGGTGACACAAGATATGGATGATGAAAATCAAGAAGCAGATGGATGGAAAGAGGAGCCAAATATGTAAACACAACAGGTTCCTTACATTTTAACTATTGAAGATTCATATTAAACTGACCTCAAGTATTATCTTCAACATAGCATGACACTAGAACACCTCAATGCTAAGAACAAAAGAGCACTCAAATTAAAATTGTCACAATGTCAGTTGGTGCATGGTGTCTTGTTTTGAATTTTTTTTGATGGAGTAATACTTCGATGCCTTGAAAAACAAGATTCTAATAGAGTTCTTAAATATATGCACGATGGGCCAATAGGAGGCCATTTTTCAAGAGATACACCAGTTCATAAGATATTGAGAGCTAGATACTATTGGGCTACATTGTTTAAGGATGCCCATGCATATTCACAAAGCTGCAAAGCATACCAAAAATATGCAGGGAGAGAGTATAAGGCAATTGTTCCTCTTCAACTTGTTGTTGTTGAAGAACCCTTCAAACAATGGGGGTTGGACAACATTGGTGATATCAATCCTCATTCATCCAAGAAGTACAGGTATATCCTAATTTCTACCGACTACTATATGTGTTGGAATGAAGCAATATCGTTAACCAAGGTGAATGATGAAACAATAATTAATTTCCTTGAACAACATATTATCGCTAGGTTTGGAATGCCTAACTCTTTCTTTTTTATGATGCAATGTATTTCTCATCACTAAAACTATTCGAGTTTTCTTTGTAAAAGGGGATTACTTTGAAATATGCAGCCAAATATTACCCTTAGGAAAATGGTTTCATTGAATCCACAAAAACAAACTTGATCATAATCCTTAAGAGAACTATAGTTTATCACCAGATAAATTGACATAACGCTCTACCCAACGCTCTATGGGCCAATTGTGTTACCCCTAAGGCCTCGATAGGGACTTCTCCATATTTTCTTGTCTATGGGAAAGGAGTTATTTTACCTCCAAACATATACCTTCCTTCCCTACAACTCACCTAACAGTCTCGCGAGAGAGAATGTCCTATCAGCTAATGATGTATTGACACCTTGCTGAACTTAGAAGAAAATCGTGCTAACGAAAAACACAAGTTCGAAACTCATCAACATACCATTAAGCACTGGTTTGATAAGAAATTTATTGGTGAGAAATATTTCCAAGTTGGAGATCTGGTACTCAAATGGGACAAGTCGCATGAAGATAAAGGAAAAGATTCAAAATTCCAACAGTTATGGCTTGGAACCTTCATTATCAAAGAGAAAATTGGCCAAGGAACTTACTAGTTAAAAATTCTTGAAGGGGAAGCTGACCTCCTCCTCGTAAATGGCCAAATCCTAAAACAATACATCAACTAGCCTCCATGGTAGCCCCCTCATTGTATATAAATAAAAATTTTGTTTTTTATTTATTTCCTGCTCAGTTTTTACTTTGATTTCTATTTGTCTTTAGATTCAACATTTTATAGTTTGTTTTATTTTCAGGATTTATTTTTCTCTCTTCAAAATTCTCCCTGGATTTCTCAAATTCCTAATAGCTTAGTCCTGGACATGCTTCTAAATTGTAGCACATTTGGTGCGAATAGACTAAAAACTCTGTGACCTGGATTCTAGATATAATCCATCCTTAGTTGTATAGCTTTGTCATGCATCACTTTAAGTCAGATCTAGTATAGGAACATAACTCATTAGTATATGAGAATCATGCATTTAAATAAAACAAATTAAGGAACCAAGGGATCAACCTAAGAGCAAATTTGTACGTTTGGACTAAGAGGAAATGGTTTGGGAAGAGACATTTGTAGTATTCCAGAAAACATTACTCAGGAAGTTTTCTCATCTATAATCAAGCTAGAAAATATCACTATCGCATGTGTCATCCCTAGTGCCTTTAAAGGAAAAATGGAATCCCCCCATCCACCTCTCTCTAAGAATTAGAGAATTAAATTTGAAAGGTAAAGGCTTGGGGAAAGACATTCTAGATCACGTGGGACATGCAATATCTCCATCAAGGCTATGGATGCTTGCTGGCAGTGGAGAAAGGCTTGTGACACTGGGGTGACTCCATCGGGGCTATGGATGCTTTTTGGAAGTAGAGAAACACCATAGAAATGAATCACAACTTGTATTTTCAGCATTATTGATGTTTTGTTTCCCCATAATACTCCTTACTCATCCCCCTAGGTCATTTTTATATGAATAAGTATGCAGTAAAAGACAATATGATCTGAGGCATGGTCTCAAATTCCCCTTTGTATCATACAAATGTTGTCTCATCAAAACCTGAGTTATAGGACCTATTATTTCTCTCTTGATTTATGTATGATAACACATCCCCCCTCAAGATATGTGTTTGGATATCATCTTAAAGAGATTCAAGATTTTCCCAGTGTGTCACCATTTGTTGTGCCAGGAACTACAACCCTCCATTTTCCTATAATCTATTTGCAAAATACTTTCAA
Source organism: Picea engelmannii (assembly GCA_009831015.1). NCBI lineage: Eukaryota > Viridiplantae > Streptophyta > Pinopsida > Pinales > Pinaceae > Picea > Picea engelmannii. Next base: position 51,933 of record ML828905.1, read on the forward strand.
GAAAATGAAGCCCCTTTTATTTTTTGTCTTTGAATACTTTTCAAATTATATCTTCTTAATGGATTCTTCCCTTGCTATAAATATACTCCTCAAGCTTCACCTCTCATCCAAGTTTGCATCGTTCAAATTAGAGAACCTGAAATTTTTTGAGTTAAGTCTTTTGATTTTCAGACAAGTTAATCTTAAATCCTCCGGTGTACATCGTAGGAGTTACCATGAACTCCTTTGATGTACATCGGAGGAGTTCCCTCCACCCATGTTGATGATATTTGATGATTTTTTTATTTTTTTTCTTCAAACGACCTTTCCCCATCACTCAACTCACTTTCAACTCCTTCGATGCAGTTCAGAAGTTAGTGTCAACACCTCCAATCTATCATAGGAATTGTTTCCATTTCCTCCGACGAACACCGGTTCATTTCATGCCAAGTTCTTTCATATACATCATAGGACTTCCCACAAATTTCTCTAATGTACATCGGATTACTTTACAACTTCATTGATTTAAGAAAACCTCCCACCTACTTGCATTTATTTCCCAAACTCACCCGAAGCTTATAAATAGGCGATCTCCCTCGACCATTATTGTTTCATTTAATGACAAAGGAAAGAGTGTACCCCAAGCATCGAGCACAAATATCCTCTATCTCAACCACCTAACATCTTACACATGTCAGACACTCACCAAGTAATCCCTAACTCTATCTTACACCCATCCTTTCATTGATTAGAGAATTCTAAAGTTAGGGTTTCATTTGTTTGATTTATCTATTTCCCTAGAAACCCTAGTTCTCCCCAAGACCTTTGCAGTAATTTTTCTCCAGGGATGATTTTAAGGATGAAAATTTATTTAAAAATGTAGAAACCTTGGCGAATCTTACTAATTCTTCATATGTCAACTATAAATGTTTGGCGATATTTTTGTAAAAATATTCAAATTTCTAAGTATTTTTTATATTTTTTATAAAATTTTGGCGATTTTTAAGGTAAAATAATTTTATCCTATAGAATTTGGGCGAATCATTTTTAAAATAGCGAATCTCGTTTTTGGAAAAACCATGAAAAATTAGCCCATAAGCGAAATTTAGCCCCTAAAATCATCCCTGTTTTTCTCCACCTATCTCCATGATATAACCCTATTCTATCACTCCAAAAAATTGTTGGTATTACCATGGATCTTTCTTTATATGAGCCTTGTACTCATGCTTCATCACAGTCTTGAACCCCCCAGTGATACTCACATGACCCTGGCATCTAACCGAGTTGCTCGATACATGTACCTTGTCACAAAATGAGCATCGCTTCAACCCTAATCAAGGGTTATCCATAGGCCCAAATCTCTTTAAAGACCTACTTGAAATTACGTAGACAAAGAGGGCCAAACTTCTTACAACCAGATTTTTTTCATTTCAGGCTTGAACTAGACCTTGCACCGATAACTAGCGCGGAAATGATGTGGCTTTCATTGTTTTCGGGGGCTGTCATAAAAATATCTACGCCTCCATAGAAATATTTTCCATGAACTCTCTAGATAGCTATAAGAGAATTTTATATAAACTTTCTTGAATCACTCTCTAATCTTTCATAGTATTTCTTTCCAACGCCTCTGATACATCGAATAAATTTGTATCAACTCATCTAATGCATTAGAGGAGTTAAGGATAAATTTTCAAATTATTTTGTGTCCCTCCTCTCTATCAGCGATATTCTAATCAAATTTTCCAATACACACTTTATTAGGACTTTTTACATCAACTCTCCCGATATATATAAGGAGGCTTTGGATTACTTAACACTAACTTCTCTGATAATCATTGGAAAAACTTGTAAGAACTATTCCGATTTCAACCTTTTGAGCCTTCTTAAGATGATTTGTTCTCCATCTCTCACCATGCATGCTACTATACTTTCTTCATTGGATGATGATATTCCACCCATGATCAATTCAATAGAATCCTCGGGTAGTTGAAGATACTTAGACATATTAGTTTTATGTATTAGTTATATTTTTATCCTTACATAAATCCCATATTCACCTTGGAGGTTCATACATGTCTCTGAGAAATAAAATGACTAGAAAAGTGCCAGCCACTGAGGCCTCTGGAAGTTGCCAATAGATTGAAGATGAACCCAACACTCTGTTGATATTATGGTAGCTGCGGGAGATATTTACCTCCATGTGTAAACCTGATGAGGATAGAATACTCTGGGAAGAAAGAAGAAACCCTAATGAGTTGGCTAATAACCCTAGAAGACTTGTTGGCTCAAGAAGATAATTTATATTAGGTTATTAGCCTCCAAGAGAAGAAGTCGACCATAAATAATAATATATATTGAACAGACAGATACCCAGAATGAGAAGTTGGCCCAGGCAGTTAGCCAAAATTAGTATAAATATAGGAGGCCAGTTCTCATTCTGGCAGGCAGTCTCAGAATTACAGAGTAGCAACTTGTGCGCACTGTAGTGCCCAATATTGTGCGTAGGTTTGAGGAGAGCTTCCATTGTAGCTGTTGCAACTAGAAGATCATTTTTGTCTTGGACTATCTCTTGGCTAGGGTTTGGAACATCTAATTAGCTCTTGTTGGTGTGCTATCCTTGGGGAAATGTGTGCTACCCTTTGTTTGGATATCTAGCCTAGGGTTTTCTTTCGGAGTGATTCTCTATCAAGGTTAAAGTGCTTGGAGGGTGGCTCTGACCTATGGTTGGGTGAAAATAGAGATATTTTCGATGGTAAAATGAGAACTTCCATTATATTCTAATAGGTTATGGTCCCACTCCTCCTTCATTCAGTATAAACGCTGGAAGGAAACATAGCCGCTAGGATATTGATATCGCTCAGGAACTGCCTCTAGGGTTACTAACAAAAGCAACTTCCAAGACACTGTTGCTAGGGTTACTAGCAGGAGAATTTGCAGAAACCCTAATCCTCTTGTTGAGGCACCTTAAGTGAAGGGATTGACCCAATTTTTGGATAGATCAGTGTGCCCTAGTCTAGCACATCTCCTGATACTATCAGCAAGCCAAGATGTCAAGTTTGAGTTTCTTGTCAAATCTAGGGTTGACTAAGTCAAAGCAGCCATGACTTATTCTATGAAGTCAGAGAACAAGTCAAATGGAGCCTCTAACTTCAGAGAATGGAAGACAAGTATTTTCCTCATCCTTGCCAAGAATAAAGTGTTGGATATCGTGAAAGGAAAGATCATGGAACCAGTGTTTGAATAAGGAAAAGAGAAGGAACTACAGAACGTTGCAGTTATGGAGAATTTCAAATACGGTGACATCAATTCCATGAGTATCATAGTGGACTCTGTAAAGGAGAACTTGATACCCTACATATCTCATCTTGACTCATCGAAGAATATGTACGATGCCCTAACAAACCTCTTCTCAGTTAGAAACATTGGAAAAGTCATGAGTCTGAAGAATGAGTTTCGTGACATGAATATGAATGATGATGACAGCATAACATCATACTTTGTGAGAATATCTCAGTTAAGAGATCAAATACAAGCTATTGAAGAGACCATTTCAGAGAATGAATTGGTAAACATAGTACTCAATGGTCTTCCCAAGACGTGGGATGCATTTTCCGCAAGCATGAACACAAGAAAGGAGTATCCGACATTTGAAGAACTTTGGACTTGTTGTGCTCAAGAAGAATCAAGGATCAGTGCAAAAGAGAAACCCCAAAATAAGTACGATGATTAAGACTTCACAAAAAGATTCAAAAACTTCAGGAACAAAAGGAAGTTTGGCTCAAGGAGGAAGCCAAATAAAGAGAAACCCATTTCAGAAATACAATGCTACAACTGTTGAAAGTATGGTCACTAAAAGAATCATTGTCCCGAGCTAAGGAAAAGGAAGGAGAAACACAAAGAATCAATTGTCGAAGAAAAGGAACCTACAAAGAAGACTAAGCAGGATGAAAGAGACTTCTTCTTCTAAAGGTAACAATACTCTTCTTATTTCTTGTACATATCTCGCTTGTATTGTCTCTGTACATATCTTGTATATCTATCCCTTGAAAGATAATGTATTCCAAGAAGAACTATACCTATGGAATAACAAAAATATAAGTATTTATATCATTAGATAATACACATGAAAGAATGAAATACGCTGAATCAATCATGAAGAGACTTAGAAGAAGAAAAGACAGAAAGAAGTCAGAGAAAGACTTATAACGTTTTTGTAGAAGAAAACAAGACGGAAGCATGGACTCTGTTAGATAGAGGGATCCAATTATATGCACTCATACATGAAGAAAGGATTAGGAGGGAGCTAATCCTATGATCCATTAAAAATAATGAAGTATGGTAGCATCCATGAAAGACAGTACGTGTTCAGTTCAACCGCACAAGAAGTCTTCTTCGAAGAGAAGCCTTAAAGTATCCCTGGTTGACCATCCACATCTGTGATCCTATGATGAAAGAAAGAAATGGAATATTTATGGAATGGAATATATAAGAAACTCCATGGACCCAAGAGCTAAAGAAAAACATCAGTAATAACATGAAGATTCCAAAGAAAGAGAAGCCAAAACAACCAGTCATTATATTAAGAATCACAAGATTACCAGCCTGATATGAACTCAATAAAAGTAATCAAGCAGAGGAATTGAAAGTCGTGATGAAGAATAGTGTATGAAAGACTTATGAATGAAAGCATTGTGAGAACTAGAACTAGAGGTTCTCCCATATGGAGGGAGAAGACTATGATGATTTCTTGTTCCAGTAAACCAGACATATCTCTACATGAGTCATTATATCATCCGCAACATTCATGAGTTGGAGTTCTACATCAGATGAAGGCAAAGAATGTTCTCCAGAGAAATTGAATAAAGAGAGTATGAAGAGAAACCTCAAGACTTTGAGGCATACCAGAAAGAGACCCTTGCATGAAGATAGAAGAAGACAACTTGGTGGAGAACCTCAGTGCACAGCATAAGCATGGTGAAGATTTTCTATAACAAAGATATTGTATCAAGATGATTACTCAGTAGATCAGATCTCATTATGATAGAAGAAGTGCCACATGGATATGTTCCAGTTTTCCAACAATGATATACTCTATTGATCAGAGCTACATGAAGCCTTTAGAGAAAACCAGTGTTCTAGACCAAAGTACATTTGAAATCAAGCATTACATTGTCCGTAATGAAGTCTAGAAAGGAGAAAGTGGTTCTCCAATACATATCTCGACAGATGAGAAGATAAGAAGACATTTTGGTAAAAGATGAAAGAGTTTGTGTACTCAAGTTGGAGCTCGTGGAGATGACTCCCAGGTTGGGAGGGAGCACTAAAAATATTATTGAAGATATTCATTGTAAAATAGTCCATCTTGGATAGATTCTTTCCTGTTCGGAAAGTGGATTGAGATTTCTGACGGACAACGATTTCCCATTGTGGTTAACATGGGAAATGGTATAGATTGTTGATATATCATAGACAACAAATTCCCATTGTGGTTAACATGGGGAGTGGTCTAGGGCAGTCTCTCTTCTTGAGGGTTACTCAAGAAGACTGGCCCGCCTCATCGGACAACAATTTATCATTGTGGTTAAACATGAGGAATGGTCTATTTTGGAGGTTGATGCAGGACAATCTTTTCCTCTTGTGGTTAACAGAGGAAATGGTCCAGATAGTCATTCCTTAGGGTTTATACATTCTCTCCAAGGTGCACTTTGATTAGTGTAGGAAGAATGGCCCAAAGTGGGGAATGGTCCAGGCTCAACAATCAGGGACATACATTCCTTAGGGTTTATACATTCTCTCTAGGGTGCAATTTGATTATTGTAGGAAGAATGGCCCAAGGTGGGGAATGGTCCAGGTTCAGAAAATAGGACAGTTATTCTTCCTTGCTTGAGAAGAATAGTCCATATATCTCATTGTTCTAATCTGAGGGAAAATATTCTTTCAGATCTCACAGATGTGAGTGAAAGATTGGCTCAGATGATTCAGTTTATATCATAACATTGTTTCTTTGCAGGTTGATATCAGATGATTGTTATGAAGACTATATGACAGTAGATGTATACTACTATGGTGGATGTGTTCCACTGTTCATGACTATACGTTGCTGATAAAGTACTTGTGTGTTACTTGGTGTGGTAGTGTACCACTGGATTGTAGTTATGTACTACTATGGATATACACAGTTATGTTGTATTTTGTTTCGATTGCCTTGAAGACTATCAACAGTATTGGATGGATAATCAAAGGACAGAGATTTCCCAGACGAAAAATGGTTCAGAACATTTACTCTTCTAGATTAGAAGAATGGCTCTTGTATCACTCTGTGGAGTGATCATCATGTCTGATTACTTATATAGAGTATGGTTTCAATAAATGATGCAGCTGATGACACTGATGATGATGATGGTGCTCATGATCTAGTCATGATATAGTCTATACAACTATGTTGATGCTACCGGGTGAATGGTATGGTTTTGTGCTCAAGACCATTACCTGTAATACCTCCCTAACTAGGAGGGAGTGTTGATATTATGGTAGTTGTGGGAGGTATTTACCTCCATGTGTAAACTTGATGAATATAGAATACTCCGGGAAGCAAGAAGAAACCCTAATGAGTTGGCTAATAACCCTAGAGGACTTGTTTGCTCAAGAAGATAATTTATATTAGGTTATTAGCCTCCAAGAGAAGAAGTCAGATAGAAATAATAATATATATTGAACATATAGATAGACAGAATGAGAATTCGGCCGAGGCAGTTAGCCAGAATTAGTATAAATACAGGAGGCCATTTCTCATTTTGGCAGGAAGTCTCAAAATTGCAGAGCAACAACTTGTGCGCACTACAGTGCCCAGTCTTGTGCGTAGGTTTGAGGAGATTTGCCATTGTAGCTACTGCAACTAGCAGATCATGTTTGTCTTGGACTATCTCTTGGCTAGGGTTTGGAACATCTGATCATCTCTTGTTGGTGCACTATCCTTGGGGAAAGGTGCGCTACCCTTTGTTTGGCTATCTAGCCTAGGGTTTTCTTCTGGAGTGATTCTCTGTCAAGGTTAAGGTGCTCGGAGGGTGGCTTTGGCCTATGGTTGGGTGACAATAGAGATATTGTCAATGGTAAAACAAGCACTTCCATTATATTCTAACACACTCATGGGGCCATGTATGGTGATACCTCTGGACTCCTAGAAAAGGAAGGAGATGCACTCATATGGGGAAATGTGTATCAAATGTTTAAAAAGAAGAAGTTATCCATTGATGTCAGAGACCAAGATGTATTGAAAATATTCAAGAACATTAGTAGATCTGGGATATTTAGACTAGCAATGCATGATGATGTGTTACCTTGCACTGATGCCATCACATGGATATCGAAGCACATATATTTGGGGAACATATATGTTTGTAACTCTAGAAGGGAACCCATAGCATCATTTCAGCACAAATACTTAGAAAAATGTTATCATCTCGATAAAGGGACTAAGAATATGGACAACTAACTTCTCAATGATTTTGAATACATGACCAAGGAGTTATTCCCTAGGTGTTACATGCCAGACAAACAATTCAAACTTAGACCCAATGGAGCGTACCCTACGAATACACTAAGTAGGCCTTATCAATACATAGTAGTCATGCTATGCATGCTATATAGGGAGAAATATTCCTCCCATTTCTCTCTGTCATACATGCCACTAATTTATTATTGGACAGAAGAAGTATTATAATTTAACCAGGATGAAATATTGTCATCCAACCTGACAGAATCCATCGCTGTAGTTGTATAAGATAAGCTAGGAACTTTCCCAAGTTCCCACATGTCTTCATACCTATTCGACATCATATGCATATCCCACCAATATCCAAATATGGGGTGGAAGTGGAAACCATCAGACGAAGCCATTCACATATACTACAAAGTGCTCTAGGAACACA
>ML828906.1:0-15267 GCA_009831015.1 Picea engelmannii
CTCTTCCCCCTCTCTTTGTAATTCTCTAATTTATGTGTAGTTAATTTTCCATTGGGATTGCTTGTAATTTCTTCTAACTACTAATAGAGGCACTCAACGATAAGCTCACTCCATTTCAAGGGCAATTGCTACCATAACTTTTGTCACTAATATTTGGCATTCCAATCATGCTTGTTTGTCATTATCATATGTAACGACTCTACAAATCAATGAAATGAGAAGTTGTACCTCAAATATAAATCTCTCGGACAAAATTGTGGAATTTACAATTCTTTGAGGCTTCACTCTCAAAAAATAATTCATGTGCCTTATATATCGAATGACGCCTCCATTGTAACAGTGATCATTTCAGGAATTAAAAAAAAAAATCTATAGCAACCAAGACTGGCTCTAGAATGATTCCAGTGTTTGGAAAAAACTTTTTGAAATGGTCTTAATGAGTATAGAGGTCGTGGCTTTGAACTCTTTTTGTCTTTCCAATCCATTGAACACAATGACTCCAAATGGATTTTGAGTTGTGTATACTTCATTGTTCCTATGATAGATTGTTTCTTCAATTTAGCCCAAAGTTAAATGTTTTTTGCTTTGTTCACATTTATTTACACCAATTTAAATGGATTTTGAAAGCATGTGAAATTATTTCCAAAATAATTCTACACCATGCTCCAATAAAATATAAGTCACTACAAACACTTTTGTTAAGTACAAATCATACCATTACTTCCTAAATTGTTGCTTCTCTCTTTCCAAATTACAATCATTCAAGAACCTTTCATCATGTATTTTTCTAATAATTGTTTGTATAAATGGCATGCACACAACTAAGTATAGCAAGAAATGTAATCATATATGTCTACTCTACACTAACCTAACGAGCTTAAGAGATTTGAACTTTTATTACCTTTATCATGTGCAACGTCACAAAAAAAAATTCACATGTAATTGTGGAAATATACTTATCAAAACTAGCTACCTTGTAAATCAATCAAGTTTTAGAAATATGCATTGACTACTGAAAATGAGATTTTAATTAAGCAAGCTAGTGATAACATAGTAGGTGTTTTATTAACCACCATTGAATTGTTTTTGTGAAAATTTTGTTTTTTAATCACCATACTCTTCCACGAGATCATAGCTGATCCCAAACTGAAACAACATCCTGAATTGTTTTTCCTGTCAAAAACACTTCCTGCCCAATATGCATCAGTATATCCACTCAATGTGAAATCATGATCTCCATCATAGCTGAGACCATAATCTATTGTACCTTTAAGGTACCTCATCATATAATGTTTTATTTTGAATGAATAAATAATCATATAATTTACCCACAATTGCAAGGGTTGTCTAACCCTCAAAGAAGTTGGCCTTAAAGAGATTAGTTGACAATATAAATCCTTATATTATCTTGTTGCAAGAAATTATGAGAGATGGGAAGAAATCACTAGGGAATTATCTAAATTGTTTAGTAATTGTGAATTCATTGATGTCATTCGAGGATCAACAGGGAATATAACTGGATTGGAAAAATGCAACTTTATTTTTACCAATTCATGGGTTTTTCCTACAAGATTAGGGATCTCCTTTTTCTCTTTGGATATAGGGAAAGATATCACAGTGTTGAATATTTATTGTCCTTACATAGATAGGGTGGAATACCAGAATAATTTTTTCAAAATGGATTAGTAGTGATACGGGGAGACTTGAACTTCACTTTAGTTTGGGCTAGGGTATTTTCTTAGAAAAATCAAAGAAGCTAGTATTTTTAAGGATTAAATCCTACTTGTGAATCATGAATAATATGATGGATATGTAATAATGTAAACCAAACATAGAAGAGTAAGGAAGAATCAAAGATGATAAGAAAATAGAGAAGTTAGGAATGAAGATTGATTGAGAGATTCATGGAAATATTTAAGGAGATATTCTGGAGATAGTTATGCATATGGTTGAAGTAAACATCTAATTATGGAAGGCCTTGGCTAGCTGATCTAAGAAATGGCTTTTTTGGGAGGAATCCCGGGATATAAATTTACAAGAATCATTGTTTTTTGTTATTTATAATCCATTTTTGAATGCAGAAATGGATTCAGCAAGTTGAACTTCCAGGGTACTTGAATTTTACAGAAATAATCACTTAAATCTAAGAATCATTAGCCTACTGTATTATGAAATATTTATGAGGGTCAACTAAATTTATATAAAGAAAATTATTAATTTAATATAATTTCCCATTCAATTATTTGGTGTTTATTGAGTGTAAAATCATGGTATCCCTTGCTTCATATAAATTTGTATATATTTGTTGCATGCTATTAAAACTAACATTTGGTATTAGAACAAGGTTGAGGTAGTAGTTGTGGTACAAATAAGGCCGCACCAAGCAGACAAAGAGAAAATCTGACTCTGTGTTGATTCCCGCACACAGATCGTCCACTGCTTGATACGTTATGTCTATAAACCCTAGTCGGCAATTAAGTGTCAATGCCATTCTATGAAGACAGAGGAGCAGATATATTAATATCCATGTGGCCCGCAAATGGTCATTCGATCGTGAAGTCCCAAGCTATGAGACGAGAAGAGAGCTGAGGTGTGAAGCGATTTAGCATGGCGTAATTTGTTTACTGTAGCGCACATAATCCAAAGAGAAACTGAAGAGAAATGACGGCCTGCAAGAGCTAATTTGTTCGTGCATGAGCTAATTGGTTGTGGCACTATGGGAGCATCACCACCGCTGAGCTTTATTTTGAGGCCTTACTCATGGAGATTAGATTACGATGGGAATTCTTTTCCATATTTTGTTTAACAGTGTTCACCAGCAAAGAAAAGAATGATATCCGCTTCTAATATGTGTGGATATTTGCAGCGTAATTCGGTCAAGAGAAGAATTTGGCATTTGTAGAACAATGCATGGCAATGCACTGGTGATTGAAGCAAGTTAAAGAGGCAGCAACATTCCAGAAAATAGTGTGGAGTTTACTGTTGCACAGAGTAAGTTAAAGAAGCAGCAATTTGTAGGCCCTTGTTGCGGCCTGTACGCTCCTCAAGGAAAAAGGCCAACATCTTAAATCAAAGGAATAGTCTATATGTTCATGAAAAAAGAGCGTGAAGAACGCCCCAGTGCTCTCTTTTTATAGTCTCGTTTCTTCCATGCATTGATAGTGCCACTGGAGAGCATTTCTAAGTTGGATCGGATCCATCCTCTGGGCGGCCTGCAAATAATATCTGTCCTCGGGTTTTTAATCTGGAATCCTGGCAAGTAACTGCAGAGCATTTCTGATCTGAATCAAGTCATGTCCATTCTATAATGCCTATGAATCAAAGACAAATATCCTTGTAGTGATAACGACAGGCAGCCCATGTACAAGAGAGGCAAAGCATTTGATCTCATCATAAGAGATGAATGCTTAGCATCCCACATGAGCACAAGCTAGTTGGAAAGTAAAAGTACATGGAGTTGCTAATTCGGGATCAATCTTTCTTTTCTAGTTATTTTTTGGTGGTGAGATTTTAAATTTTCTATCAATTCAGAATTTTGATCAATTTTCTAAACATTTGAGTATAGGACAAAACTTTTGAGGTGGGTTGGTTTAAAATAGGACAAAATTTTTGAAGTAAGGTTTTGAAATGCTCATACAAAACTCAAACTACCCCTTAAAATCTGGCCAGATTCAGACACACTTTTTTACTTTAAAAAAATATATATTTGCTCCCCAATTAGCTTACTCCAAAAGTCCAGTTCTCGTTGAATAAAATATGCTCTCTTCGAACTGGGGTTCGATATTCGATAGTGTGAAGGAAACCAATTTGCAGACATCGGGTTTAGTGTGAAGGAAACCAATCTGAAGACATCATATTTATCCTTTTTAGTATTTGAGGTATGTGACCTACTCTCATTATAAGGAAAAGTGCTATAATAATCATTGTCTTTATAATAACAAATGTCCAAAATCAATATAGGTGGTTTTGGAAGTCTTTATAATAGCAAATGTACAAAATCATTTTTTCATATATGTGGCTTTGGAATGTTTTTGGAATGATCCACAAATTTCATAATGTTTTTAGTGTTTTGAAAAAATTAGTTTTGCTAATACTAATTGGGTCACTTCACATAGCAATATGTAAAGGTGATGGAAACCTTGTAAAGGTTTTGGTCACCATTAAAGTGATGGGTGTCTTGGTTTAAAGTAAGGAGTTCATGTTGTTTGTAAAGAGTTAAGATCGGTTGTACTGGCTATGTAAAATAAGGTATATGAGTCCACATTATTTACTTGTTAAAGTCTAGATAGAGTTCTTAATGACACTATCTATTCATTGACAAGGCCAAGTTTGGGGTGTATGATAGGTGTTGGCCTGCATCCCAAGCCTAAATTCATGATCAAGTTCAAAGTTTGTCGATGTAAAGTTTCGAAGCTAGTTAAAATCTATGTCAAAGCCAAGTCATTAAAATTGTCAAGTAAAAGCCTCCCAAAGTTGAAGTTGAAGTTGAAGAGAAAGGAAAAATCTTGAATGCAAAAAATTAACTCAAAGTGTGAGTAGAAAGATTATGGTTATGTAATGAAGTCTTGGTCAAAGTCAAAGTCAAAGTCAAGTCATGTCAAATCATGACATTGGAGCATCAATTAAGTTTTTCGATCCATTGTCATATGTTATCTTGTTGGACATTGTGCACAATCCAACAAGAAAACATTTAAGCAAGTACAAAAAGAAGAAGACATAAGTTGATGGAAGAAAGCCAAGAAGATGAAGACAAAAGAAGAAGAAGACAAGACTCATGATGAAGTGCAGCAAGAGGCAATTCGATAGAGATGATGCAGCCAAAGCAAGATGACATAAGAAGAAAATGAGAAGAAGTGAAAGAAATTGATAGAAGAAACTAAAGAGAATGGTGAAAGAATGGACATAGAATCATGGGCACGAACATAAGAAGCAAAAGGTACGAGAAAAGAGCGAAGGATAAAGAAGAATGAAGCAACAAAAGAGAAAGTAGAATGAGTCATATGAAAGAAGTGGCAACAGATCAAGGTAAATAAATAGTACCATGTGTTGAGATGCAAATCCGTAAATCCATGAAAAATAACATCCCTGAGAAGTTTAATAGTCCTTGGAAAAAAAAATTGTTTATGGAAAGAAAATGGTCTTGGTCCAATGTTTGTATAAGGGCTAGATTTAGCCTGAATGAAAAATTGAAATTGTATGTACCTGAGTCAAACGTTGATGTAAAGAGGCAAGTGTACCCCCATAATTTGTATGTTGAAAAGTTCATGGTGCTATAAAAAAACACTTTGTAATGCAAGGTTTATGGTAAGCCGAAACCACTTGTCATGACAGAGGAAGGTTTTTGATCAACCAGAAATCACTTGATATATTGTTTGTGGTAAGCAAAAACCACGTGAGGATGTAATGGTTGAGGATAATCCAAAAGAAAAAAACAAAGAATGGTTATGGGTAAGCCAAAGAAAACCCGGGATGGTGATTTGTGATGATGATGTAGGGGGAGTGAAATGTTTGTGATGGAAAATTGTTGCTACACCATGTACGAAAAAAAAAAAATTCCTATGGAACTGCATATACAACGGTTGGTGATCTGTGTATTTTGGTGGATGGTAAATTTTCTATATGAACTTCAACAAACACAATGTTTATGTTTTGTAGGTACAAGATGAAAAGTGAAGAAGATTGAGAATGAAGAATGAAAAAGACAAAAAGCATGGAATGCAAAGAGCATAGAAGATGAAAATGCAGATGAACTAGTTCAAAAGAAAATTGAAGATTTCATGTTGAGATCACAAGTACTCATTAAGGGGGAGTATGAAGGATTAATCCCTACTTGTGAATCAAGAATAATATGATGGATTTGTAATAATGTAGACCAAACATAGAAGTCTATGGAAGAATTAAACATAAGAAGAAAAGAGAGAAGTTAGGGATGAAGATTGGTTGAGAGATTTAAGGAGACATTGTGGATATAGTTATGCATATGGTTGAACTAAAATCTAATTATGGCATAGTTGTTATGGTCACCTAAAGTTATATAAAGGAACCAATTGTACAATAGAAATACACACGGGAATGATTAATTTAATATATTTTTTCCTTCAGGGGTTTCTTGAATGTAAACTCCTAGCCCTTGCTTCATATATGTTTGTATGTATTTGTTGTAGGATATTGAAGCCAACATTTTTGGATATTAAACCAGCTAAATTTTCCCCTACCTGGAGAAACAAGAGAGTGGGAGAAGCCAGAATTGCCAGGAGGCTCAATTAGTTCTTAATCTTTGAAGTCTTTCTTGATGAAGTCATTCAGATTAAACAATGGGTCACCTTATGGGGGGGGATTCTGATCATAACCTTGTAGTGTTGGTAGTTCCACCTGCACTAGAGAAACCTACTAGCCCCTTTTAACTAAATCCAGAATGGATGAAGGTGGAGGAGTTTGTAGGGAAAATCAAAGGTGTTTAGAAACCTTACAATTGTAACTTGAAAGAATCTACTCCCATCCAATTTCACCAAAATCTAAAAGAAGCAAAAAAGGTAGCTACTAAACAAGCATAAGACAAAATGCAGAGCGATGATAGGGTTCTTAGAGAAGTGGAAGAAGCCTTGGAGTCACTCTACAACAGTGAAGGTTTTGGACATATGAGTGAGGAACAAAAAATTGAAGTAAAGCTACTAGAAGACAAAAAAGATGCATATACTTCTGGAAAAAGAAAAAGAATGGAGGCCCAAGAGCTGAGATTTATGGCTACAGACTAGTGACAAGAACATAATTTTTTTCATAGATATGCAAACTATGGAAAGAATGTTAATTTGTATGGAAATTTGATAAAGGATATGGTACTTGGGAAAGAAACTTCAAGGGCATGGCAACTGAAGGAGTCAATCATTTCTCCTCCCTCTTCAAAGAGAAAACTCATGCTATAATAGTATAAGCTATTAGGATGTCAAACTCTTTCCCTAGCTTTGTCAATCATAATCATAATTGGGCCCTGATAATGGAAGTTGGGAAAGAAGAATTGTACTAGATCATGCAAAGTTTTCAAAAGGGCAAAAGTCATGGACCTGATGATCTTCCTGTGGAATTGTTTTTAGGTTGTTATGATTTTATAGAGGAAAACTTAAGAAGAGTTGTAGAGACTACAAGAACTCAAAGAAAAATACTAGGAGCTTTGAATACAACTTTTTCGACATTGATTCTTAAAAAGATAATCCAACAACCTTTGAGAAATTTAGGCCAATCTATTTATGCAACTGCATCTATAAAATTATTTCAAAGGTTTTTGCTACAAGATTGAAAAGTGTTTTATCAAAACAAATTTCTAGAGAACAATTTGGGTATTTAAAGGGAAGGTGAATACATGACACAATGAAGATAGCCCGAGAATGCCTTCATTCAATAAAATTCAAGAACCAAATATTGATAGCGATAAAAGTGGACCTGTCCAAAGCTTATAACAGATTAAGTTGGATTTACATTAGACTTGTTCTAATTCATTTGGGTTTTTGTCATCAGTTCGTTGCTTGCATTATGAGTTGCATATCATCGGTATATTTTATTGTGTTAATAAATGGAGCAGAATCTCCTTTCTTCTGATTAGGGAGAGGCCTTAGACAAGGGTGCCCTCTATCCCCTCTTCTATTTCTTTTAATAGATGAAGGTTTTAATAGGTTAATTAAAGAAGTAGAAGGAAATGATAGTCTCAAAGGGGTATCTATTGGAGCATTGTGCAATATCACACATCCATTGTTTGTAGATGACATCCTGATTTTTTTGTGAAGGCACTAAAAAGGTAATTGAGAAGTTCAAAGGCATTATCATGGACTTATTTTGTAAAGCAACCAGAACGGTAATAAATCTAGAAAAATCCATGCTTATTTTATGTGGGATATCTTGGCAGGAAAAGAACCATTTTGCTCGGTTATTTCCTTTTCAAATGACATAATTAGAACAGGGATTGAAGTATATGGGTTTATTTTTTAAGCCAGACTAGCATAAAAAATGTGACTAGTAGTGGTTGATAGCTAAAGTGGAAAAGAAATTAAACACATGGTGCAACATGGGGCTCTCTAGACGACGTCATCTAGTATTGTTAAGCA
This sequence comes from Picea engelmannii, assembly GCA_009831015.1. NCBI lineage: Eukaryota > Viridiplantae > Streptophyta > Pinopsida > Pinales > Pinaceae > Picea > Picea engelmannii. The sequence goes on from ML828906.1 coordinate 8,097, forward strand.
TAGTCCTGGAAGAGATTCAAGTTTATTGGATATCGCTTGCCTAGGTCCCAAAATGAGTTTTGGAATCCATTAGGCAACTTTGTTACAAATTTATTTGGTCTGTAGATCAAAAGAAGAAAATATTTGCATTGGCCTCTTGGAAAAAGATGACCCTACAAAAAGCCAATGGAAGATGGGAGCTTAAAAAGCCCTTTCTCTTCTCAAAGGATCTGGCTGCAAAAAAATGTGGAGGCTAATTCAAGGAACAAGGTTGTGGGTTCAAGTTGTAACAGTAAAGTATATAGCCCCTAATACAATGGAGGATTAGGTTAGAAATGTCTTTAATCAATTAAATAATGCTTCAATAATTTGAAAAGTTGTTATTTATGCATTCCATATGGTTGGCAATTGGTTGATATGAAAAATTGGGAAAGGTGATAAAGTTCAAATTGGTCTTGACCCATGGGTAGGAAGTAAAGGTATGCATAGATTACTCTTCCAAATGATACAAGAGTTAATAAACAAAGGGTATTATAAACTTCAATAGGTTGCAAAGTGGGAAAGGACTACAACTTGGTACCAACATTGATGGCTATCTTGGGAAAAGATAGGATTGGGGAAAGGATATGCAGAGTTATCGAAAAGGTGCACAGGCATCCTAAAATACTACAATGTTAGACTCAAAGAAGATTAGGACCAACTAAATTAGTCATTGAATCATGTTGGGGCTTATGTTCCTATAATAGATTACAAAGCACTAGTAAAGGAAGGAAGAGAAGGTATTCAAATCTGGTGGTAGAAAACAATTTGGAAATTAAAATGCCCTACAAAAAACAAGATCTCCATGTGGTTGATTTTACATAATAAGCCACCCACATCGGAGGTCCTACAAAGAAGAGATTTCATCAAGCTAGAATGGTGCAGACAATGTCAACATGCAGAAGAAACTATATATCATATCATCCTTGAATGTTCATATACCAAGGAGGTATGGAAAGAGGTGGAAAGGATGATAGGGATGAGGAACCTTTGAGAAGGTGAAAGTATTGAAGAGGCCTTCAAAACCTGGTTTTCTATAAAAGAGACATACAAGATCAGAGCACTACCTCTTAACATAGCCTATGGTGTATGGCTTGCTAGAAACCTAAAAAAAATTGAAGATAAAGAGACATTACCTCTCAAATGTGCAATTCAAGCCCTAAATATTTTAAATGCATATCCACTGCAGTAAAAAAAATAATCTTTCATTCTCATTCTAAAGAGGAAAAAAACAAGGACATCCCTTGGGCATTTACAAAAGAACACTCCTAAGGGAGGTTCAGGAGGAATTCTGTACTTGTCTTCAAATCATAGCATTTCTTTCAAAGTTGGAATTGGTCAAAAAACCAACAACTTCTGTGAAATGATGGCTCTAAAACCGGTTTTGAGGTTAGCACAAGACTTTGGTGTAACACAACTACAAATTTTTTGGTTACTCGATGTTGGTTATTCAATGGATGCACAAAGAAATTGCTCCAATGAATTTTACGTTACAACCTTTAAATGATGAAGTTCTCAATCTCTTCACAAGATTCTCATGTATATCTATGTCTCATATTTACAGGGAAAAAAACAAACTTGCAGATGTGCTCTCAAAAGATGAAGTTGGGTTGGAACGAGGAACCTGGGTTATTTCTATAATCCAGAGTGAACATTCAGTTGAATATAACCATGACCCTCGCATCTAACTTTTAGTTATTCAGTTTCTTTTCATTTTTCTATAAAACAATGTACACTTCTAGGTCTTCAATTTGAACGGTTGATATAATATTATGATTACCAAATTTGTTTTTTGAAAACAAATTACATATGTAATTGTCTAGGTATAATCTTCAATTTTTTGGTTGAAGGAGACAAAGACACAAGATTGTCAAGACAAGGGATTAAATGCACTATTGAATGCCATGGGCATCTAACTATGTACTTTTGTTTGTGTTAATAAAAATACAGAATTTTTCCCTTGGATAAAAAAGTTATATAATTTCACTTTGTATGTGTTTTTATGTGATATTATATACACTAATCAATTCCACTCTCATTTAATCTTGTTTCATCAAACAATAACACAATGGAAACAATGAACATTGTCCTGCTTATCATGCAATCCTCTTTATATTTGATCATTTTTCATAATGAAACACGCACAAGTTAATTTCTTCGATCATATTTCCACAATAGTTACTCCTAGGTCGTGATCTAGTTTTGCATTAATTCATGACAGTTTAAGATTGCACCAACCAATTCTTAGATCATTTTATTTTTACATTTAAAAACATTTTTTGCCATGTTGCCATGCTCCCACCCTCTAGCCTAAAGACAAGATTGAGATTTCTAGTACCTTGTTGACCGTAATCAACAATAACCTCACAAAGAGGCCCACTCGACAATTGGCTCATGAATATGTCACAAGTGGGATTTGAAACATACTGGAGAGGATAACTCCTCTCTGTCACTCAAACTAAACCCAATTTGAAGGATAACTCCTCTCTATCACTCAAACTAAACCCAATTTGAAGAATAACTCCTCTGCCACTCAAGCTACACCCACTTGGCAACACTTAAATTAATTGCTTTTATATCGTATTGTAATTTAAAATAAAAATATAATTCTATAATCCACCTTAACTACACAAGACACTTGTGTTGAACAATTAAGACTATAGTGAGACCCTTGGAACAAATAGCATGGATGTTATGAACATTATTTAAAGATATTAATCATACTTAAAAAATACTTAGCCTTGCTCATAGCAACAAATTACAATAATAAAATATATTAAAAAATCTCAACCAAACACAACACAACATTTCTATTAGAAATTATAGTGCAATAGACTTTGGTGGAGAGAATAAATAAATAAACTTTATTATAAATGTTGCAGCTTTACATCTCTCACACCCCATAAATCACCAAATTTGAAATATTCATAAGACCCCTAGTTAGATATGCAGTTTTAAGCACTTGTTTTTAGCTCATAACATCACTAGCATTCAAAATTACGTATGTATTAATGAGTCCTAACATCTTGTTGAGTGTTATTACTCTTAACACCACCCATACAAAGTAGCACTTTCTTATTTCTACCCAAATTTACTCCCATCCCCTTCCTCAATACAAAAGTTCAAAATTTTACAACTCTATAATTTTAGAAAAGTTACAGATGTGAACACTGCATATAGATTAGCACCAATCCATCAAATCACCTAGATAACTAATACCAACATTCTAGAAGAGTTCCATGCGTACGTGACATGCATTTGATGCAACAACTTATTTTTCAAAACCTACATTAAAAAATGACATGGAAGAATGTTTCCTATAAAAGCATTTGGTGGGTAAGAAATTAAATAATGTGATCACTTTATATAGCAGACTAGATAGAGAGTTTAGCCCAAAAGACAACAAAAAAATTACCTTAATGAAATAAAGAATAAAAGGGTCGTAACTTTGATTGATTGGTTGCAAGTCTCTAGGGGGTGCTCAGTATGGACAAATGTCTACGTGAAATTCTACCTTCACAACAACATGAGGGTGATAGAAACTTGATAAAGCATCTTGTTGAAACCTAGAGAAGAAGCAATGATTGCATTAAAGACATGCCATATTCTTAGGGTAGTCCACACATCTGAAATCTTCAAGTCAATAGCTTTTGTAAGATTGTTGAGTTTGTAAAATTTTGAGTTTTGTATTAAGGGGGTAAAATATAGGTAAAATAAAGTTTTAGCTTGTGTTAAAGGGGTTGTTAGAGTGGTAACGCTCAATAACAAATACATCAAGGGTCGTTGATATTTTATCTCGCTTAGAGCTTGTGACCAATGTATTGTTAAATGTTAAGGTTCGAGGGTGGTTAAAATACATAACCAACTAAGGATGCTATAAATATGTTGTCGTGATTTATAGTGTGTGAGAGAAGTACAAATATGTTGTGGTGATTTATGGTGTGAGAGAGAAGTATCATTGTAGCATTCATAGTAAAGCTAAACGTTCCAAGAAAACAGCATGTGTGGATTTCAGAAGATTCAACATTGTGACCAAGAAGTTCCCCTTCCCAAATCCCTTTCACTAACAAGATTTGGAAGCCACATGAATATACTCGTTCTTGGATGGATTATCTAGATACAACCATTGCTAAAGAAGATAGGTTGAAGACTATATGTATCACAAAGCACAGAATCCGCATATAATAAAATGTCGTTTGGCTAGTGCAATGCCCCAGTGATGTTCACAGTGATACTGTGATTGTTTGAAAAATCAATGACAAGAGATGTGAGATGTTCCGGGATGATAGTTCCAAGTATGGATTAGTAAAAGAACATACCCAGTTCCTAGAACACTGTACGGAGACAGGTTGAAAGGTGTTATTAGCCTTAAATACTTGGAAGTGTCTTTGTGACATCAAGTTGTAAATCGTTGGGTCATGTGGTCAATGGTAAGGGATTGGCAATTGGCACTAACAAAATGCGAGTCATTGTTAATCTAGCACCACCAAAAGGCATCTACAATGTAAGGGGCTTTCTTGGGGCATGTGGGATATTACCGAAACTATATAAGGAATTTGGCAAAAATTAGTCGCCCCTTAGAAGAGTTAACAAAGAAAGTTCCATTTTATTGAGGTTGGTGGGCAGCAGAAGCCTTTTAGGAGTAGAAACGGAGATAGTGCATCTCTTCTTGCATGCCTTGGCTAAACTAACAAGTTCCACGTACATTTGGGCATACTTAACAATATGCGCATTGGAACAAAAGGGACCCAGTAAGAAGGCCCTTGAAGAGTTGAAACAATAACTAATTGGTTCGCCCACTCTTGCTTACCATGGCATACATGCGTACGCTTCACAATAGCTGTTGGACTCATATTGGCATAAGTGGGACCACATAAAGCTAGATCACCCTATCTACTACGCCATAAGGAAATCGAATAAGGTCAAACTTAAATATAGCCCAACCAAGCATCAAGGGTTAAGGCTGATATATGCGGTGCATAAATTTCAACACTATCTATTGGCCATCCATGCCCTATTATACTTGATTAATAAACCAGTGATTGGTGGAAGGATATTGAGGTGGGCTTCTACTCTTGCAACTGTTCAACTTTTGTGTGGTGGTGCAGCTTTCAAGGTCCGGTCCCGTGTGGACCACCAGTCAAGAATCACAAGTGAACCGCCCCTTGGAGTCCACAATGAACTACCAGGTTCAAATCTGTTCTCAGTAATAGTACCAGAATGGTACATGGGTATTTTAGAATATCTATCCACGTGACAATTTCCTCTCGAAATGAGAAATAATGTAGTAGCATAGTCAAGAGAGTGCCTTCCCTTCAGCTCATTTAAGGCAACACACTCTGAATCTGTTGGGAACGTATTGGTTCACCAAGGTAAATGATTCATAACACACATCCGTACACTATTGACATGTGCACTGATTACATTGTGCCCTGTAATTACTACATAATCTTCATGATATATCAGCACTCTTATTACTTGTACACAGCTATATTACTTGTATTAATGACTATTTTATGGCTGGCATTCTCTATATCAATAAAGTTGTCAGCCTTAATCAGGTGATACACAACATAAACTTGGTAAACACAGTTAGAAGAGCTCCACTTCATGACCGAACAAGGGCTGTCAACTTTGATTAACAAGGGACAAGCTTTTAATCAATCAAAAGATATACAAATTCATTGAATTTTCCAACAGTACCCATGGAGAATTGCACTCCCTTGGCACCATGCTAAAGGTTCAAACTAATGATCTTGCCTCTATCAAATCAATTTTGATGGAAAATTCTTATTCATCAGTGCTGAGGTGTCATATTAAATCAAGTAATACGCACCAGAAACTTGGTAAAACTCTAATTCAGAAGATTTCCACTTCATGAAAAAAATTTGGCCATCAACTTTGAATAACAAGGGACAAGTTTTTAAGAAAAAGACACAAATACAGTAACTCTCATAAATTACCATGGAGAAATGGAAACCCTTGACATCATGCTAAAGGCTCAAACTGATGATCTTGTTTCAATATCTTGCAACCGCAATGTCACTGCTCTCTTATGAGCCTCCAAACCTTCTACCTCTGCCATCTTAACAACATGTGGACCAAGAGATTTGAGGCCTTCCTCTGTCAAGGATTGCACAGTGATGTACTTCATGAAGGAATCCAATGACACACCCCCATACATCCTTGCATATCCATAAGTAGGAAGCACATGATTTGTGCCACTTGCATAGTCCCCAATGCTCTCGGGACTCCACCTTCCTAAGAATACAGAGCCTGCAATAAAAACTCTCAACTTGCTTATAAACCATAAAGAATGCCAAAAATGCATAGAATTCTGAATGTCAACAAATTCATAATCTCAATGTTGTTCATTTGGACACTAGAATACAAGCATATTACCTGCGTTCTCAATATAATCCACCCACTGATCTGCATCTTCAACATTTATGATTAAGTGCTCAGGTGCATACAAATTAGAGAAGGAAATTGCCTGGCAGAACAGCAAATTGTTAATAATACACTGAAAGGCTTTTGGTTATTCTGACAAACAAATCAATTACTTTATTTTCCTCTGACCTCGGCCTTGTTACGGGCAAGAACAGTAAAGCTATGAGTCAGAGCCTTGGCAGCAAACTGCCCACGTGGAAGACTTTTGCATTGCTTCTCCAGTTCCATCTCAATTTCATCCAGATTCACACCCTCTCCCACAAGCACAAGAACGACCTGACTATCAGGCCCATGTTCGGCCTAAAAAATTTACAAATACCAAATCAATTTAAGAATAAGCCATGCCTAATTTTCTATACATGTGTGAGACAAAGATCAAGCCAAATTTATTACCATTTGATTGCAGGTAAATAGGATCAAACAAAGTTCTTTTTTCCATGTTTGTTCAATCACACTTGTTTTCTATTTCCTATGTTTTCCTCCAAGTTCTTTGAAGAGAAACAAGACAGAAGCTTGCAAATGAATAGGAGAAAAATGCTGATTGAGTACCTGGGAGAGCAAATCTGCTGCTATGTAAACAGGATTTGCATGCTTATCAGCAATTACAAGAACCTCTGATGGGCCTGCAGGCATGTCGATGGATATCATCGCTTCACTATTCTGCACAATAAACTCAGGCACAAGAACTTATTAACAGAACTGT
>ML828906.1:36593-58823 GCA_009831015.1 Picea engelmannii
TAACTACTGCAGCAAACCAAGATCACAAGAAGAATATCCATGCACAAGTACACAAGAAGTATCCTGGGAAACCCTTCTCAACAAGGGAAGAAAACCCAGCCAATCCTTTGATATATTCCTCAAGAGGAAGACCTCCCACACCATCACCAAAACTAGCACACAAGAGGGTGTTGCAATTCTCATAATTTCAGACCACAACTTCTGAAATCATGAGATGACAATATGATAAGTGTGTTTCCTGAATGGGGATTCACCTTTATTGATATAAGACTTGTCACATCAAATGATGTGTATATTGGCACAATAGGACCGACCTCAGTAACTCAAAATATAATTAATGATTTCCATATTAATTATCTTTTACATTAATTATTAATCACATTAAGGTGGGGTCGACCTGTGTACCCTTTATATTACAATTAGGGTTACAGGTAGGTCTGACTCTTGAACAATATAGCAAGGGATCTTACACACCCAGTAGTGCTCATCCACTAGGGGCACATCCATAGGGATGTCATATCTCTGGTTCACTACATTACACAGAAGAACCAGATCTTCACACGTTCACCTGTGCTCGTCCACAGGCACGTCCACTCTACAGATCTTCTTTACCACTGCCTCACACAGGAGAATCATCTAGAGTCTTCTCGTCAACTATGTTGCTCAGAGGAGGCTAATACATCATCTTCATTTCTGTTCACATGACGATGCACCCAGCACTTTAGGATTTCACACGTTCACCTTGTGCTCAGCCACGGGCACGTCTAACTCAACAGATCGCCTTTCCCACTAGATAATCATCTGGAGTTCTTCTCAACTCTCTGAATGAAGGAGGTCATCTCTACGTTCCTAGCTCTATCTTAGGCAAGAACTAAGTACCCTTCTTAGGGGCTTTCTCTCAGGTTTGTAAGCTAAGAGAAAGACTCACATAGCTGCAATGATCCACATCTCACAGGTTTGTAAGCTGGAGAATGTCTCACATAGTTGCATTCATCAACACTCCCTCTCGGCTAGGGAGGCATTCTTCATCATGCCAAGTCTCACACGAATGTAATCTAAATTTTGTTTTTGGCTGGAGTCATCAATACTCCCTCTCAACTAGGAAGGCATTCTTTACCAAATTAGTTTGGTGAAGATGTCTGCAATCTGCTCATGTGTAGGAAGGTACTGGATGTGTATGATTTTCCTATGCATCATATCTCTGATATAAGAATATTTCATCTCATAGTGTTTCGATCCATCAGGAGACACTAGGTTCTCAAGGAGCTTTATACACGGTTCTTGGTTATCATCATAGGATCCATCTCATGATCAAGTAAGTCTGTCAAAAGCTTGTGAAGCCATACTGCTTTGCACACTCAATGGTACATACTCTGCTTCTGTGGTATTCAAGGGCACGGAGTTTTGTTTCTTGCTGCATCAAGAAACCATGGCAAACTTCACAGTAGAACATCAACAGGATGTGCGCTTCTGATCCACTGTACTTTCTGCTTAATCTGAATTGACATATCCTGCAAACTCAAGTTCACACTGGAGGCATATCTCAAGCCATATCCAACTATGCCTCGTATATATCTGAATACATGTTTTGTTGTTGTCTAGTGAGTCTGTCTCGATTGACTCATGAAATGACTAAGCATATTCACTGCATGGCATGAATCAAGTCTGGTGTTAACCAGATACATCAGTGATCCAATCAATTGTGGATCAGTCTCGTCTGAATCATCATCAATCTTCTTCTTTAAATCCATCACGATGGATTTTGCATTTTTTCATACTGAACTTCTTTAATATTTTCACTGTATATTTTCCTTGACTTAAGAAAATCTCATCGGTCCTTCGTCATACTTCTTGTCCCAAGAAGTAGTGCATCATACTCGGATTCTTCATCTCGAATTCAGAAGTCAAGGATTACTTGTATCCAACAACAAGGCTTTCTGAATAAGTCATCAAAATCAAGCTCTCGTCACCAACATTGTAATGATATAGGTTTGGATCAGCAACACTCTTGTTGAAATCCAAACTCATCAAGAATCCATATATCTGATAAAGTTTCCAACTCATGGATGGTAGTACGGAGGAAGTGTATCAGGTTTACTGGATCAAATGTCTCATCATAGAGACAACTCCCTCTGTTTGTGAGAAACCTCTGGCAATAGATCTCGTTTTGTATTTCTCGACACTTCCATCAACCGCATGCTTGATCTTATAGATCCACTTGGAAGTTACCACAGACTTCCCTTCTGGTCCCTGAATAGTATCTTATACATCATTCATTAAGATATATTGGTATTCTTCTGTTATGGCATCTTGCCATACCTGTTCTCTTGTTGCTTCTCTAAGACAAGGAGGCTCAACATCAATGAAGTGACTCATGACTGAAGGATAGCTCGAAAATCTCTTTTGCTTTCTCGGGATGTGCCTTGAGAGGCTTGTATGTTTCTCTACCTCTTGCAGAGTGAGTCTAGGTAGGCCTTTTATGCCCTACTGCAATATCTCTGAACATATACTATGTCATGCATGCTTCTGCCCATATAATCATAGAAAGATTCTAATCATGTATTATTGCATTGGTTTCCCCAATGATGGTTCTATTCTTCCTCTTTCTCAAATAGTTTTGACTCCCTATGAGTCAAGTGGCTTCATCTGAAGGATAAACATCTTCCTTTGTTTGTTAACCTATCTGGAACAAGAAAACAAGAGGAACCAAAACAAGAATATCTCCTAAAGGAGAATAATGAGTGCATCTCTAGAATTTAAAACAATTTCAGGATTGTTGTCACAGCTACAATACCTATTTGTAATGTAGCAACCTTAGAAATGTAGGTTATAGTCATGATAAGAACAATCAAACCTGGAGTTTCACTTCCCGTGTGTTGTTCTTCTGAATGCACTAAGACTTCTCTGGGTTCATGATTTGCACCTGGGGTTCCTTTCTCCTGCAAATACCCTTATGACAATGATGCAAATAATATATATATACAAGTGCATACCTGAGAGTGTACACCAATGGAGGTTCCGCTTATTTGTCTTGTAGCGATCTGTACCATATAAGTCTCTGACGAAGTAACACTTGTTGTCCCAACGATGTCACAATAGTCCTTTAATCACAGGTCAAAAAAATTGCCTTTGATGTCTCATCAAAACAGATCTGAAGGTTGGCTTTATCTACTCTCAAGATGGGTTTGTACAGTGTTTAACACACTTCTGTAACTTGTGCCAAACTTGGCCATTAGAACAGCCCTCAAACTAGAACCATTTGTTGTAGTGTTTAATTTTAATATAAGCAGCTAAATCATCACCAAAACAGTACTCCATAACCAGGGTAATGGCCTTCCAAGTCTGTGGTCTGCTACAACAAGGAAAGGCCTAACAGCCTTCACTTTTTCTGCTCATAAAATTTAGTTTTTGCTACTAGCCTTGGCTTGATCCTTCTCCTCATGTGGGTCTTACTGTTTAGGGTACCTGTCACAGGGTTTCTTCTGACTGTGGCAGCCTTACTTCTCACCTCAGAAGGGGTCCGGCCCTTCTTCAACTGTTTGTTGTTAGGGTATTTCCGTGTTAATTTTTTTAGAGGGGCCCAGCCCTTCTCCTAGGCTCCGGCCTCTTTCCTTTACCACAGAAACTTCTCCACGGAACTTTAGATGGGGTTCGGCCCTTTTCTTCTAGGTTGTGGCAACCTTAGAGGCCTGCGATCAACCTTTTTCTTGCAACAGAAAACTCAGGGAGGTCCGGCCTCAACTTTTACTACTAAGGAGAGGTCTGACCCTTGTTTCTTCATGCCAGCGGTAAGTTCTTTTTCTCATGGCTGCCTTCCCTTATTTGTTGTGGGGTCCAGCCTCATTCTTTTGCAATGGCAGCAAGATTTTGACAGTCTTTTAGGTGGCCACGGTCTTCTTTCATCCTTGAGCAAATGGTATTCTTCAAGATCTGCTCTAATACCATGTTGAATTTTCGATGAGCTATGGTTCATGTATTTCTTTAAATTTTTTGTTAACAATTACTTGAACCATAACTACTATAACAAACCAAGATCACAAGAAGAATATCCATGCACAAGTACACAAGAAGTATCCTAGGAAACCCTTCTCAACAAGGGAAGAAAACCTAGCCAATCCTTTGCTATATTCCTCAAGAGGAAGACCTCCCACACCATCACCAAAACTAGCACACAAGAGGGTGTTGCAATTCTCATAATTTCATACCACAACTTCTAAAATCATGAGATGACAATATAATAAGTGTGTTTCCTCAATGGGGATTCACCTTTATTTATATAAGACTTGTCACATCAAATGATGTGTCTATTGGCACAATAGGGCCAACCTCAATAACTCAAAATATAATTAATAATTTCCATATTAAATATATTTTATATTAATTATCTTTTACATTAATTATTAATCACATTAAGGTGGGGCCGACCTGTACCCTTTATATTACAATTAGGGTTACATGTAGGTCTGACTCTTGAACAATATAGCAAGGGATCTTACACACCCACTAGTGCTTATCCACTAGGGGCACATCCATAGGGATACCATATCTCTGGTTCACTACATTACTCAGAAGAACCAGATCTTCACACGTTCACCTGTGCTCGTCCACAGGCACGTCCACTCTACAGATCTTCTTTCCCACTGCCTCACACAGGAGAATCATCTAGAGTCTTCTCGTCAACTCTGTTGCTCGGAGGAGGCTAATACATCATCTTCATTTCTGTTCACATGACGATGCACCCAGCACTTTGGGATTTCACACGTTCACCTTGTGCTCAGCCACAGGCACGTCTAACTCAACAGGTCGCCTTTCCCACTAGATAATCATCTGGAGTTCTTCTCAACTCTCTGAATGGAGGAGGTCATCTCTACGTTCCTAGATCTGTCTCAGGCAGGAACCACGTACCCTTCTTAGGGGCTTTCTCTCAGGTTTGTAAGCTGAGAGAAAGACTCACATAACTGTAATGATCCACATCTCACAGGTTTGTAAGCTGGAGAATGTCTCACATAGCTGCATTCATCAACACTGCTAAGCCAATAAGCATGGCTAATCCTATGCAACACCCACTAGTGCTCTTTCTATCTACCGCACTTCATGCCTGGTCAGAATCTGTATATCTCTACAGTTTCACCCCATCATCTGAGACATATCATGTCCAATTGTACCACACAAGTACATGCTTTGTTGCAACCCAATGGTAGTGTCTCGGCTCCACCATAAACTGGCTCAAGGTGCAAAGCAAGTATTCGTCTTGGTGTTAACCAGGTACATCAAGGATCCAATCAACTGCTTGTACATCGTGGGATCCACCAAATCTTAATTTGAACTAAAATCACTCAACTTTTTCGGATTTATCATCATAGGTGTAGTCATGGACTTGCAATCCATCATATCGAATCTCATTAGTATCTCTTGAATGAAGAAGATCTCATATGATCTCGTCATACCTCTAATCCCAAGAGTACATCCAGCTAGGATCCTCCATCTCGAACTCTGAGGCCAACTCCCTCTGTCAGTAGAGTAAGTTATGTTGTCCAGTTTGCCTCACTGGCTGCTCCCTCTGTGACCGAGACAAAATCCATACCCAGTCCTCCTGACTAACTGCCTCCTCTATCATTGTAGCAATATCTACTGAAACAAGTGCATCCTCCCATAAGATCTCACATCTCCTCGAAGCCTCCTCAAATCATGACACATGTCCGTTAGTCCTGGAAGATGTCTCTCTCTCACCTGGATCTGAGAGGGAACTCCCTCTGAGCCAACTAACTCTCTCTAAGATCAAGCTTACTCTGAGTTTGCATCATTCTTCATTAAAACCAAGCTCGTCAAGTATACATCGATCTTGGAGTACCATGCTCCCTCTAAAACATGACTCCCTCTGAGTGTGTAAAATTTTTGGAGCCATCTACTCCCTCTACATCTGTTGATCTCCTCTGAAGTCTGATCTCCAATGAATTGTCTTGGGAGGTTGCTCCTCCCTACTGGATCTTGAGGGCTGACTCCCTATGAACTCTGGCTCCCTCTAAGTTGGTACTTGGCAGGGTTGTCTGCCTCACCATTAGTGGAGCCACATGCTCCTCATAACTAGAAGGTTTGGAATCAATGATGTGACTCCATGTAACTCGAGAATCTCTAAGGTAATTTGCTCTCCCTGAAAGTATCACATGGAAGCATGCCATATTGCATCCTGCAAGGTATCACGAAACCATGTTGGCCTCTTCCTGGTCACTACAACATCTCCAGGTATATCCATTGATCCGGCTGGCTCTACTGACTCTTCCCGATGATCTGAAGAGTGAACAACTGGATTAGAGGGATCTATATGGTCATCTTTGAAGCCTTCTGCTCTTCACAATCAATTTCCATGTGAAACACTATGTATCCCACAAAAGCATCCTTCTTTCTAGAAGGTTCTAACTTCGTCCTCTTCGCCTTTGGTACATGGATGTATACGGTCATGTACACAACTTTATGTCTGGATAGTCTGCTCCATGTCTCAAACTAGAGACCATCTAATATGTTGCCTCCTGCAACCATCACTATAGCTCCCTCTCAGAGCTACCACCTGTGACCTACCCGAAACAAGAGCAATAACAAGGGAAAATAGCAGACAAGAACAATATTCTTATGAATAGGAAAAAGAACAACAAAAAATAGGAACGGGAACAATCGTCACTATAGCTCTTTCTCAGAGCTATCGCCTGTGACCTGCCTGGAACAAGAACAAGAATAAGAAACAAAGAACAAGAACAACACTTCTTTAGTGTTGCTACTAGTCATTCCTTCGTGGTAACCTGCCCGGAACAAAACAAGAATATCTCCATGGTAACCTCCATGGAATTTACAAGGTAACCTGTCTGGGACAAAGACAACAACCAAGAACATCTCCTAGAGGAGATCAATTCTATCTTGCAAACAAGTGCATCATTAGTACTAAACAATGAGCATTTACATAATGATTATTGTACTAACAATATTCAAGTGTCACTAAACATTTGAAAGCAAAAAATACTCAACAGTAATAGATCTCTAAACATTGTTGTCTTAGTTACAATATTTACTTAAGATGCAGCAATATAAAAGTATCAAACCTGATCTGCAAACCTGGAGTCTTAATTGTTGTTATTCCATTTGTCATGTGATGTAGGAGACATCACCATTGTTGCCTCCAACTCTTGGGCTTCCTCTGAGTGCACTAGATCTAAGATCCCTTTGGATCTACTGCTTGGACAAAGGTCCTTTTGCCAAGTTGTAGTCTGAGACCACAAGGAGGTGCGCTAAGCTAGGGCAAGCTGATCTATGGCAAAATTAATCTCAATGTCCTCCAATAAGTTGCTCAACAAGCTTGACAAGTTCAGGTCTGTGCAGCGGCAAACAGAAACTGTGCAGTGGCAATATTTCAACTAGCTCTGACACCATGTTGATTTTTTTATGGTTCTCAGCTCTGGATAGTTATTGCCTTATGATTAATGACAAGATACACTTTCATACAACAGTTATCATAGAATAACAATACACTAAAAATCTCAACTATAATACTACAGCAAAAATGACAAGATCTAGAAATATTAACCATGCAAAGTAAACACAAGGACACAAAAGTTTATCCTAGGAAACACAACCTTGGGAGAAAACCCAACAACCTTTCTATAGAAGAATCCAATCCAAGATATTACCAATACATCACCATCAATAGTCAAAATACCATACAGAGAAGATCCTCCCCAAGGCTAGCATCACCAAGACCTAGCGCCTCAATAAGATGACCAAGAGCAACCAAGAATATCCTTCCCAAGTGTGGCACACTCATCAAGATACCAGAAACCCAGAAATAGCGAAATTACCAAAACTGCAGTTGCAACTACCTTGTGCGCACTGCAGAAGGAGTTGTCTGACTATCCAAATGAAATGATCCAATCCTGTATTTATACTAATCTGGACGCCTGTCTGGGATCAACTTCTTATTTTGGGTCTTCAAATTACTTTATTATTTTCTGTCTTTTACTGGTGGGGCCGACTTCTCTTCTTGGGTCTTCAATTTCTTCCTGGGGCTTCTGTAATGGTGTAGATGGGTCTTCTTGTACTTTCTTTCTTGTGGAGAATGACTTGCCCGAAGTTGCAAATCTTCAACAAAAGTCACATGTCAACCCACTATGTGAGTAGTTGAGACCCTTTATGGGCCCACTTGTGGGTAGTTGTGAGTTGTTACAACCGTTATTACACTTTATTGCATTTTAGGGTAAGGTTAGCCTAGTCTCCTCCTTGGGGCTATCGCCTTAACCATAGTGGAGTGGTATAAAAAGCACCAACCATATATATTCCTTCTACACAAATGGACCTTAGACGTCCTTTTTCTCAAAATAGAAACATCAGCCATCATATCTTAATAGAACCTCCAAATGGATTTTGTTGATAATATGGTCAACTTAATGAACCTCCACTGAAAAATTGTTGAGATAAAAATTATAAAAAGTTGGTCAATCAACACAGAAAATCAACTTTTCTTTGTAATGACAAATTACATATGTGGAGTGGCAATCTGTGTTCTTCAGTCTTTCTTGAAGTATTTGTTTCTTCACCCTCCAAGTTGGTTAAGCTTGTCCCCACAATGATGTCGATATAACGGAACACACATGCATGAGACAAGACAGACAAAAAGAGGAAAATTATGCTACAATTCAATGATTATTCAACAGTACATGATAACATCTTTATAATGCCTAATTGTTTTAAAAATAAATTGTTGAAAACAAGGATAGATCTTCAACCTAAAATATACTTAACCAAAAATATATCTCAAACTAGCATTTTAAGTTTTTGCTTTTTCTCCTGAACTTCTAATTTAAAGCCCCACACTTTTTTTGGTCAAACATAAGGTGCCTGCCAAAAAACTCATTACTTATTCTAACACCTCCCAATGACCACTTTTTTTTACTTTAAACCAAACATCTCTTTGAACCTTCAAAACTTGCCCTAGCTTAACGCCTTCCTATATGTTTGTTAGTTGATCTTCAGTCCTGCAATATAACACTTCAATTTCATTGGTTTGTACTGTTAAATTTTGAGCTTGATTTCTTATGCAGATTATTTCTTTTTAAATTCTTCAACACTTTGATTCCAGCTTAATACATTTCAATCATATAGAATAAAAACTGAATAGCAATAATCATGTAGATACGTAAGCATGCACATCAACAACACATATACCCTGGGGAAACCCTGTACAGGGAGAAAAACCCCAACAAACAATATTCCTTTATTGTATTAATAATGTAAGATCACTTACAAATATCCACCATGAATACCCTGCTCTTAAAGAGCTTGCCAAGTTGACTCTGACCTAACAGAGAACTAAAAGACCTTGCTGATATAGACGTATCCGAGTTGCTTTCAAAGACTGAGATATATCAGCTCTGATACGGGTTGTTGAAGCTGCCTCTAATTGACTGAAGCGTGCCTCTAATTTGCACTTGTAATGCTGCCTCTAGTTGACTGATACGTGCCTCTAATTTGTTGCCTCTATATGTTGATCTACACCTCTGATATATTGTCTCTGAATGGTGATCTACAGCACTGATATGTTGTCTCAGTATGCTGATCTACAGCACTGATATGTTGTCTCTATATGTTGATATAAGCCTCTATTGAGCTGCCTCTATATGTTGATGTGCGCCTTTATTATGTTGTTACTACAACACAGATATGCGCCTCAATTTGTTGCCTCTACAGCTGATATGCACCTCTATTATGTTGTTAATACAGCACAGATATGCGCCTCAATTTGATGCCTCTACATGTTGTTACTGCAGCATTGTTATGTGCCTTTATATGTTGCATATATATGTTGATATGCGCCTCTATATTTTGTCTCTATATCAGTGATATGCGCCTCTGATATGCTGCCTCTAATATGCTTCACCCTTAACTTGCATATGAAATGTGTAGAAGAGAGGGGTCGACCTTTGCTTATAAAGGAGTGAAGAGGAGAAGTAGATGGCTCGAATTAGGAACTTGTTTGCATGCTTAACATAACTCAGCTTCACACTTTACTTCGAAAATAGAACTAGACTTGAGACTTCAATTACAACTCACCCTTGACTTGTCATGCATGCGTAGTGACTTAATATGCACATGTCATGCATGCAACATACGACAACTTGACAACATTGTCTTTGACTTAGACATGCATCTTTGACTTCTACAACTCGACTCTTTACAAGGCAATTCGAATTTCTCTTCATGGTGGATAATGTGACATGTGCCAATGCACTAGATCAATACATTTATATCATTTGCAATATTAGGAATATCGTTTGTTTCTAGCTCAAAGGAATTTTATATTCAACCTAACTTTTGCTAGATGCCTTGACTTTTGCTCATGGCTCACAAAGCTTGACTAGGCTCACAGAGGTTGTACGTTCCCCCTGACTTTTGCACTACTCTGTCTATGCTCACAGAGGTTGTACGTCCCCCTGACTTTTGCACTATACTGCCTATGCTCACAGAGGTTGTACGTTCCCCCTGACTTTTGCATTAGACTTACATAGCATCTCGTTCGTCCTGACTTTTGGTTTGACTCACAGAGGTTGTACGTTCCCCCTGGCTTTTGTCAATACCTCACAAGACTGGTTGATTCTCCAAATCTCCCTGGCTAGCCTCAGGGTGGCCCATATGGCCTCTCATTGGAGAATGACTGTCGATGCTACCAAATTTAACATGTACTTGTTCTCTAAAGTAGTGGTGATGGATCTTAATATGCTTGGTTCTTGCATGAAACACTAGATTTTTTGTAAGTTGAATGACACTTTGATTGTCACAAAAGAGAGGTGTGGCCTGAATTTGTGGAAGGTTCATATCACCAACAACCCTTTTAAGCCATATTGCCTCACAAGTTGCATTAACTATTGTTTTGTACTTTGCTTCTGTGGAGGAAAGTCCAAAAGTTGTTTGCTTTTTATTAACCCATGAGATCACCGAAGCAGCCTACTTAATTTAAATTACTAAGTTCCAACCAACATCAATTTATTGCTTTGCACATATTCAAAACTATATTGCATTGTTCACTTTACAAACCTTAGGATTTTTTTGCTCCTAATTAAATTCTTTGGCACATGCCATGAATTGTCAAACAATGCCAACGGCAGAGCTCAAATCCAACCTGGTAGTGGTAATGTAGATCAAACTCTCTACTATTTAGCTGCCTATACAATATTGCATCCAATGGCTTTGAGTCTTCAAGTGTTGATAATTTCATCCCAGTTTCAATAAGAGTTGCTACTGATTTATAATCAACCATATCAAAGAGTTTTAGTATCTCTTGTGCATATCTAGCTCGGTACATGAAAGTGTTGTAATCTTTCTACTATACTATCATTACTAAACAATAATGAAGCAAGCCTAAATTTTTCATTTCAAAGGTTTTATGCAGCTCACCTTTTAGTTCATCAACCATCTTTGTGTTGTTACCCTTAATGATGAGGTCATCAACATATAAGACTATGAGCACCATCATTTTCACGTTTAATTTTTAAATGATGAACATTGTTTAAATCCATTTGCTATGAAGCAATCATTTATTTTTGCATACCAAGCTCTAGGAACCAATTTGAGCTCACAGGGCCTTTATCAACTTGCAAACTAGATATTCTATCCCCTTTTGCATGAAACCTTGTGGTGTTAATGTACATTTCCTCTTCCAAATGTCCCTTTAAAAAGGCACCTTTTTTGGAAAATGTGTCTTGTATTTCATGATTTAAAAATAAAAAGTAAATAAAGAATTATATACCATGGAACCAAAACCATGACCAAACAGGTTACTCATCCCTACAAAGGCAAGGAGAGCTAACACGTTAGCTTTGTCTCCAATCTGAAGAGAATCCACATCTTTCCTGCAAAAGCCAAACCTGATAGAGATCTGTACAGCCAGCTCTAATTTAAAAGTTTTGATTTCTCCCAAGTCCCAAATGGAATGGATTAGTTGCCCCATTGAACATTGGGTGACATCACCTTTTCCATAAAAAGGAAACGCCTATCAATATGATGACATACTAAATACTTCTCCTGCCAATCGAACCATCCATTTGTACCCAAAAAGGGCTACTTTCCAGTGAAAGGGATTAACAAAGAGAATGGTATATGTATATTCAACAACAACCCATTCCCAAAAAGCTATGACAAATTTGTAACTCCGTAAACATGCTTAACAGTTTTGGCTTGGTAACAAACACACTGCAACCATCTGTAATAATGGAGCAATGTAGCCTATCCTTTAACTGCTAAATTGCTATTGAGGACCAACCACCTAAGCAATTTAGTCTTAAAGGAAGAGTGAGACATAAAGACATTTTGACACCTCCTAAGCCATCTTGTTTCATTGTCCTGCTGCCTATACGGTACACTTCCGGTTAAATTGGCCTGCAAGGGGATAATTTGGTTGGATCTTCGAATATAGTTCCTTTGTTCTATAATCCATGAAGAGCTTCCATTAGGAAACTCTCCAATATTTTGTAAACACGTTCATGAGCATGCAGATCAATCTTAAATAAGCTGGCATCCAGAATTATCTTATAAATTGTGGTCAAGGTCAGGTCATCCACAGCCTGGAGCATTTTGAGCCCAGTAGACAATTCTCCAAGACAACTGATTACTAGAATCTTTGTCCCACGGGTCTCCCCATATGTGATAACCTTTCTTAGCGGACATTTCTCCTGCGAAATATGGAATTAAACTAACCTGTCCCCTATCCAACAAAAAGGTCCAAATTGATCTTGCAGACATATCTGACACACTCCAGGGGCCTTTAAATTCTGCATGTTATTCTTTGGATCTGGGGGTTTTTAATGCATCAACTTCTCTAGTTATATCTCAGATTCTGAAATGATATTTTATGTTATTCATATGGATAGAGCACTATGAATGCGATAAGTCTGAATGTAATTCTTTGGATCTAGGGTTTTTAATGCTTCAACTATTTAATTGATGTTGTTGTTGCTTTATATGTTTAAAAATTTGAAAAAAAATGAATATTGTTGTATTTTTTTAATTTTATCGATATTTTCCCCAATGTTGCCGATATTTTGTTTTTCAGACCCTCGGTGATATTTTCGCCGACACGATGTTTGCAACATTGCCTCCGACTAAAGAATGTCAGTGAACTCAGCCCAAGGGGAGTTAACGAAAGAGGACACCATGCACCAGCTGGTTGAGGACATGGAGATTGGGAAGCAAGATTCTGTCCCATCAAATGTAGACCTGGAAGAGGCTACCAGCCATCACGTTTTCCGCTAAGTTTCATCTTTTTTAAAGTTATTAGAATACTAGGTAGTAGGCGTTTATAGTTGTAAAAAGTACTAGGACATTTTGCCTAATGATATATGTAAGCTTTGTATTTTGCATGCAAGGAGCTGTTTATCTATCTTAAAATTTTGGACATGAAGTATGATGTAATTGTATTGTTTAGCATAGCTACAGCTTTATATAATATAAATTTCCCAGTTTCGATTTTTTTAAAAACAAATTGAGTCAACATTGTAAAGAAATCAAGCCCTCTCGAGGATAAGAATCCAAATATAGCTAGAGGAGACGAAGAAGCTCCTTCAAAAACTTAGCACCTATCCAAAGAAGGACATGCTGCAATAGAGTCTAAAGATTCTCAAGAAGAAGGAAGCAAGACAATTTCAGAAAATGTATGGAAATATTATAGGAAAACAAAAAGAAAATGAAAAAGAATAAAGTAATAGATGATTCTATGAACTGACAATCTTCTGTGTATAGAAAGGGCATTGTGTATATTTTAATGTAATATCCTTTTTGTGTGTGCAAACAAAACAATTACCATGAAGTATCATATCGTATTCATGCCCATACATGAAAGCTTCTATCCATACCATGCTCTGAAACAAAATTGGGACTTACTAGAAAGTTAAAACTTACTTGTTGGATGTAGGAAAATACCGTTGTCTACATGGCTCCATATTAATCTTACACGGTTGAATACAATCATGTTTCTGGTAATGCTTATGCTAATACAATAGAGTAAGTTGTCCTATTCAATCTGGTTGATGGAGAGACCAGTTAAAACATAGATTGTAGAAAGCTCCATTAAGACCTTACAAGCTACGAGAACCCACCTATTCTGTCATCTGGAGATCATCATTTTATTTCTTGCTGCTGGCCCTTTAGGGCCACGTCCTGCTTATAATGCAAGTACTTTGGGAGTGGCCCAGCTTGAAGAACAAAGCCTTGGTATTGTGGAATTGTTAATCTTGTTCAGTTTTGGGATTCTTGTATATGAGGTTTCACATATTTTTACCAACGCATTGAAATATCTCAATTCCTAACTTTCTCTTTGGGGATGTCTCTATTCGTTGAATTGTTATGGTGAGATACTGCACGGTAGATAACATGGATGTTTAAAGCAGATTCCAAACATATTGCAGGTAGATATGGAAAGGCCTTTGTCTTGGTCTTAATACTGACATTGGAAAGAAAAATACTCGCATTCAGATCCTGGGTGATTCAAAAATGGTAATCGATTGGATTTCTGGTTCCTTTGGCATGCACAACGTGGTTCTAAGACCCCTGTTTTAGCAAGCAAAGTTTCTGGTGAACAGTCTTACATTCAGTGCCTTCGCTCATGTCTATAGGAAGTTAAATTCTGAGGCAGATGAGTTATCTAAGAAAGCTTTGGAGCTGGCTGATGGAGTTTGGGAAATTTCTGAGTTGGAAGGGGGTGCCTCTCATCCTCCTTCCATTGGATCTATTTATCTCTAGCTTATGCAGCTGCTTATGGGGTCTCTCCATAAGTCTTTTTTTATATGTAGCTTTAATATTTTGAGCTATTAAGTTTGAAGTACTTGGAAGCTCTGCTGAGCTTTCTTTCCTGATGCATAACTGCATATTTGAGTACCTGGACTGTTTTGTGGGTTTTTAGGTTTTTATGGATATCCTGTGGGCTTTTAAGGATATCTTTCCAGGTTAGTTGCGTATCATCCCTCTGTTTTGTTTTTCAGAGTGGACTTTGTTGAGTGTTGTATGAACATTGGAATGTAACCGTTTTTCTTCTTGAATGAAAGTTACGATATTTCCTTAGTGAAACGGAACGATGGTTGTCAGGATTTTTATTTTTTTTAAATTAATTACATAACAAAAATGGACCCAGAGGTTTTAAATACCAAATCTATGGAAAACAAAAAAAAATGATCGAAAATACTAACCTTTGGATCTGGTAGATCAGCAACACACTCCACAACTTTATCCAAGTTAACACCATCAAACTTGGTGGTATAGCTGTGGATACATAGTAGAAGAGAGTAATTACTGGCAAGCAAGCAACTTCAATATTTGCCTATCTGTCAAAATAGAACCTTGGCAATAAGAATGGGCACTGCCACTTGCACTGGCATTCCCAATTTAAGATATAAATACGTACTCAATAACAGCAACATCCCCTCTTTTACGAACATCCTCAATAATTGGTCCAACCTGAGTTGCAAATCCAGTGTGTTAACCAGCTGAAGGGAGCAAAGTCAGCGGATAGCTAATCTTTTTGATGAGACGAGTGAGGAGGAAATGATAAAAGCTTACCACACCAAACATAGAAGAAAAATCAATACGAGGACGAGCCTTGAGATGATCAATCTGTGTAGAGTGGAGGTCCGCTAGTCTATATGTCTTCATTCTAGTAGATGTAAACAGTTCACTTCTTGTACCTGTGATAGAGTGCTGTTCGTTCTTTCAATCTGTAAGATTGCAGGGCATATGTCTAGTAACAACACGATGCACAACAATAATAAAAACGAACAAAACTACCTGAAGAAGAACGGATGTTTAACCCGTTGACTCTACAGATCAAAGACGAATGTTTAAATGGCGAATACGGTCGGCATGGAGTGCGGCATCCTGCCAAGCTTCCCGCCAAACTCATTGCAGCGACGAACACCCATACAAAGCCTCCTGCAATTCTTCAAACCCTAAGCACTCGAAGGATAAATATATCGTAAAAACATGAACCACGCCTTGCTTTAAAACTGGTATAGTATACTCTTAAGCGAGGAATGGGAATTTAAAATTGGTACAGTATACTCTAAGAATGGGAATGCCTAAGTACTTTGATGGAAGTTTTAGTACTAATGATGTTGTTAATATGAATTATAAAAATGAAGTTTTTAGTATTAATGTTGTTAATGTGAACTATAAAGATATTGCATGTAAAATTATCTTGTTTGAAATTGATTTATTATTTTGATAAATATTATATATTATAGTTTTGAAATTGTTGAGTTTTGAAAAAAGAACATAAATTGTTTAGAGAAATATTTTGCTATTGTCTATTGTTGGAACAAGGGAAGTGAAAATATCAATTTTTATATAACAAAAAGTATCATGTTTGTCAAGATTTGATTGGACAACGGATTGGAGGTCTTATTGCCGCCTTCGCTATTCCCAATGTAAAATATGTTTGCATTTCCAAAGTATTTGGTAGTATATAGTCTTTTTGAATCATAAATTTTGTTATGCATTCGTGGAATGTGGATTAGTGCTAGCATTAGTTCGAATGTTTCTCCTTAGCATTTTCTGTTGGGTTGAATACATTCTCCACGATATTGCTATGTCTGATTTTTGCTTTATTATTGCGTGTTTCGACAGAACAAGCATGCCACGCTGCATCTTTTCTTAAATGTTTGCACAGGCCTATGCCCTTCGATGGTCCTTACTGTCTTAATTGTTTACCTAAGAGCTCTACCAGTCTTAAATGTTTATTGTACAGATGTCTTGCAATACAGTTTTGTTCATGCCCGTCAAACCTGCTCTTGTGTTCCATCCTTGTTCGTTGTTTTGTTCCATGATTATGGTTCTTGTTTGATTCAACTTTGCAAAGTTGAGGTCCTGCACTTGCAGTTCGAGCTCTTCGTGGTTGTTCACTGGTTTGTTCTTCTTCAACTTTGCAAGTTGTTGGACCTATTGTTGCAGTTTGCATTTTTTTTGGCGTTGAGGTCTTCTCATCCTTTGTTGACGGGTAAGTTTCCCTGTTCTTGGTGATTTTCAATATTTTGTTCCAGACCATTTTTGTCTGTGCTCTTAGTTTTTGTTCCTGGAAACAATGCGTCTTCATATGGTGAATGTCGCGTCCATAGTTTTTCCGAAAATTGCAATGGAGAGGGCTTTATAAAAAGTAGTTGGGAGCTATCATAAGAGGGAACCATCGGGCAGGGTGTAGATGCAGTGTATGCTTCTACTCTGTGGGCCGAAAAACTATGTCTGCCTGTTTTCTTTCTGCTGAGTTAAGTTATGGTTTTATTTTTTTGCGGTCTTTCTTCTGTTTGGTTCAGTTTCCAGTGTTGGTCTGTTTTCTTCTCATCTTCTATGGGAAATAGGGGGGATTCAAGCTGAGAAGAAGAAGGTTTAAAGATACATACGGGGATTGGTGCGTTATTTTGGTTTTTTTTTTTTTTTTTGCTAGTTTTTTTTTTTGTCTATGTTTTTCTCTGTTTTGATAGAAACTAAAAGTATCTAGCAAACAGCTTCAAAATGACAATTGAAAAGATGAAAGAGGTAATAGATATTGAGTCGTATGAAAAAGATACACAGTCCATTGTACATGACAACATTAACGTGGTTTTGCATAGGAATGGCATTTTTAGATTGGATGCATTCTCGTATACTGTTGGGGTTTGCCTTTTCGATACATTCCAGGTTCTATTGCATTTACGGTATTCGTCGACCAAGCTGTGTAATGGATTGATAGATTATTTCTTGGCTTGTTTTAAAAATGGCGATGTTGAGGCTTTGCAGTCCTATGAATACGAATTGGAATCTGATTTTCTTCGGTGGTTGCATGGAATACATGGAATACATGATGTGGCTACGTATTTTTCAAAGACGTGGTTGTCTGCATCTCCAGTTCTGCCTACACATCAGAGGGGACTTTGGGGAGATACATTTTGTATTCGGTGGTTGTCTAACTGGCTAAATATATTAGTTGGCATATGGTCATTGACAAGAAAAACAAGATATCTATTATTCAACAAAACTGCATCTGACAATCCATATTGCATCTTGTTCCATGATGTCGATGCCCTCAGTGGCCATTATGAACCACTATTGTACAGAAAAATGTCCATATGCAATATAGAAGGTCCTCGTATCTACTTGTTCGTTATTTGCAAAGACCTCCAATCACAATGGAAACAGATTTTGGATGGCATAGATTGTTATGGTTTATAGCTGGCAACAAATGTTGTGTCTAGCTGTGGAGATAGTCTGTTTAATGCAATTTGTTGTTTGGTAGCAGCCGAGTTCGATGTTCGGTCGCTGTGTCTTTACACTTTACAGTCCTTCTGCAATGGGATTATAGGCGGCAGCAAACAGACTTTTAGGTGCTTGCATCGACACCTTTGCCCATATCTCGTGGAAAATATGTCGGCAGTTGGAAGTTGGCAAGAATACCTTGTGAACATGGCACTTCCATATGAAGAAGGGAATATGGAGGGTTGCAGATTCTATTTGCAATGGTTGTCTATGGCATTCAAGATGAAGATCCAGGTTTGGTCGGCCTCGCCAGCTAACACTGTCCATTCCTGGGTTACCGATTCAAATTACGATCGAACAATTCACATCATGTCGTTGAAAACAGATACAACACATATCCACTATGAACCTTTGCTTGGAGATATCGGTAGTTCAGGGTTGAGTGTGCATGCCACCCAAACGACATCAAATCTGCATACGCATGGAATGCGTTTTAGTCAAAACGAGAGTCCTCCTGGTTGCGATATGGGCAGACAGGGCTTGAACAAAAAAAACATGCGTAGAATCCATTTAAGTTGTGATGAGGCCATAGAGGGCTTAAACAAAAAAATGTAGAGTAAGTCATCACAATTTGAAAAAACTTATTCGTCAAATTCGTCGAACTTCTGATAAGCAAATAGAGGCCTTGATCAAAAAACGTAAAATAGTTTCTAAGAAACTGGGTGAGAGTGAAATTCATCCCAATTGCCACCAGGTCATCCCGCCCTTTGGCAAGAAACGTAGAGTAAGTTACCACGACTTGAAAAAGGTCATGCGCAAGAGAAAAAAATACATTGTTACACTTCCTTTTAGAAAGAAACTCACATATGACATTGTAAAGAAATTTGTTCGTGCAGAACAGAACATAAACATGTGCGATTGCATATCCCATAATGGTCATGCAACTATGGCAGTTCGTGGTGTACATGAAAAATAGGAAACAGTTTCTACCGATACTTCCTTGCAAAAAAAAAATGCAAGACAGACCTACATGAAACAAATGAAAGACACTCCTTCCATTGCATGTGCAATTTGTGAACAATTGAATTTTTCAAAAAACAGTAAGTCTTTCACGCCTGATTTGCAAGCAAAATACCTCCGGCTGACAGCCCACGATAAACCATTTTCCAGTGAGAAAGTTTTTCTTCCATGCAAACATTCGCTTGAAAATGGAAAACTGCCACAGTTTGCAACCCCTGACCGAATAAGATGTAATACACCACTAGCAGATGTAAGTGCACTTACAGAACTTGAGGAGAGACTTGTCTCTCTGTGAATTGCATTTTCTCAAATCAGACCTTGGGGCTATAAGCGACCCTAGATGGACTTAACAGGATCAATTATTAATGTGTCTGTTCAAGTAGATGTTGTGCAAAAAACGTTGCCACAGTTCATTAACAATACAATTACAGTCGTTGTGGCTTTGAAAAGACGCTTGCAATACAAAAATGTGTATCAGATAGGCAAAGTGCGTGTGCATGTTGTTATGAAAGCATTAAAGGAATTATGTTCCAGGGCCCTATACAAAGCAGAGAACATTTGTATAAATGCCAACTGAAACAATGTTCTCGCAGAAGAACATGGCAACTCTGCAGAGACTTTCGAAAATCCTAGTGATTCTGATACAAGTGATGAATCGAAGATTGAAACACCTGCTGAAACATTGGTCCATGGATTCACCGATTCACAGTGCATTCGTGACTTGCAAGACAAAATTGTCGAAATCGCACCTGGCGAGGGGCAGCGTCCACTTGGAATATTCAAGGACAAATTCGCTGAGGAAATGAACTTTCCAACACTGTTCTACGGAGATCCACGTAGCACTGATATTACAGAATGATTAAGTTATCATAAAATAGTCCGATGGGAGCTACTACATTCAAGTGGTTACTTCTCCTGTCACATAACAAATTTGTTTTTCAAAACAATGTGCATAATAATAGAGCAAGTTTTGTCCTGCATGTGGGTCCGAATAAGAAAAGGCCAGTTACAAGGAATAAAGTTGTTGGCCAAGGATGTGAAGTACAAAGTAAACCTAGAAAAAAATCTGAAATCTGATATTGGATACATAGATTTCAAGAACATCCACACCTCTCCTGACTATTTGCAACAAAACAAAAAAAAAAATTTGCAATGATCCAGCAATTGGGGCCGCCAACATTTTTCATCACATTTACAAGTGCAGAGCATTGCTGGGATCCATTAGTGGTTGTCGTTTCTGACCTACATAGTAACAGGAAACGTAAAAGAAAAAACCGTTACACTGGAAAATAACGATATTGACTACCTCATAAGAAAAGACCCGGTGACATGTACTTGATATTATAGACATAGAATAAATGCTTTGAGACAATTGATATGCCATGATGAAACATTTTTTGTAAAAATATCGGACTACTTTTTTGTGACTGAATTCCAGAATAGGGGAAATGAGCATGACCACGCACTGTTGTGGATAGAGGGTGCACCAGTCTATGGAGCTGATAACAATTCAGAGATCGAACAATTTGTGGATAAATCCATAACATGCAATACAAATCATTTGGAACCAGACCTTGCAAAAGTCCATAGGCATTACCATACAAGAAGTTGTAGAAAACGAAAAAGCTCTCATTGCAAATACAACTTTCTCGTTCCGCCAATGAGAGCTACAATAATCATAGAGTCAGTTAGTTTAGAGGACAATGTTGTTGTTGAGAAATCTAAATCCTAGTTCGCATTTCTAGAACAAGGAGGATTTGACGAAATGATGAGCTTTGATGCTTTCTTGACACAGGTAAATCTATCAGAAGATGAGTACATCCAAGCCATACAAATAACGCTTAGGTAACCAACACTTTTCCTTAAACGAAAACACTCCCATATTTGGAACAATAGTTTCTCCAAGGACATGTCAGTTATGTGGAAAGCAAATACAGATGCACAGCACGTGTTGAATGCATATGCTGCAACATCCTACTGCACCTCTTATATGATGAAGATTGACAAATCTATGACATCTGCATTCAGAAAAATACGCAAAGAACATGAAAGAAGTCATATTGATGCCATAAAAATGATACTCACCCTTGGCAATACATTGCTTAATCTTCAACAAATGTTTGCTCAGCAAGCAGTTCACATTGCCCTTTCTTTGCCCCTCACTTGTAGCTCAAGAAAATTTGTCTTCATAAACACATCTCCACTTGAAAAACACACATTTATGCTTAAACCACTGGTTTTACTGCAACAAGAACCTGACAATTCAAAGGATGTCATATGTCGTTCTATTATTAATTATTACATCCAACGTCCATCTCCTATTAGGCATATCTGCTTAGCAGAATTCGTATCGCATTACAAAAAAATTGGTACACCCATATCAAAAAGAAAAAAACCCTCTATTATATGGTTTGTCAAATACAATAAACATTGTGACTATGAAAACTATTGTAGAGAAAAAACGTTGTTGTACGTTCTGTTCCATGAAAATGAATAGACATTAATACATAACTTCTCTACATGGGAGGCTGCGTATGTTGTCTTTGAGACTATAGTGTATATCAATGAAGCTAGATTTACCTACAATGTTAATCCAACATGGGGCAATCTAGAAGTTGCATTTAATGACCTAGAAAACCCTGGCGATCATGATGAGACATTTAGAAACCCAAAAACAACCAGAACTCCTTCTGAGTCCTATGACTTACAAGCGAATTTTCCTCGTCCTCCAGTGGCTGAAAGTGAAAAACGTATCAACCTTGGTTTTCAAGTTACAAAACATCCTTTCCTGATTGAAAATAATGAATACCACAGAATAAGATGTCTATTGAACCGCGAACAACAAACAATTGTAAAGGACATTGCCCTTAAAAAACGGTTGAACATGAACAGTCCTGTGCACGTGTTCCTTACAGGCGAAGCAGGAACATGCAAGACATTCACAACTAAAGAATTGTTCCA
>ML828907.1:23168-49708 GCA_009831015.1 Picea engelmannii
AGGTGCACATTTTTTATTTTGTTTTATTTGTTTTTATTTATTATTTTTTTTTGTTTTTATTGTATTTTGATTTAATTTTTATTTATTATTTAGTTTTACATCTTTTTATTGTATTTTGTTTTAATTTTATTAAAGTTTGTTTTATTCTTATTCAACGTTTGTTTTATTAATGTTTTACATTTTATTTTTAATGTTTCATTTTTTATTGTTTTTATTTGATTTTTATTTTAAAATTTTTATTGGATTATTATAATTTGTTTTTGAAATGTTTTTTAATTATTTAAATTTTTTATAATGTTTTTGTTTATTGATTATTTATTAATTATTCATTTAAAATTAATCATTAGTGCACTAATCTAACTTATAACCTAATTACACTAGTCGAATAACTAATTATTAACCTAACTAATCAATCTTTATTATGCTAATTAGTATTAAAATATGCCACTAAACATGTATTATTAACCTAATGTTTTTTTTATCCTAAGTTTGTTTATTCATGTAGGGATGAAATTGGCGGAGCGGTGAAGAAATGAAGGCGAGGGAATGAAGGGTGCAACATGGTGATGAAGGATCAAGCGAAATGGATGGAGGGAGAAGTGAAATCAACCGAGCCCATCAAGCCATATTTCTTCATCATGAGAGCAATTCCAAATAGGTATATCAAGAATGAAATCACCTATGATTATAGGACCCTAACATAGGATCCACCTGGGGATGATATCTCTTTCAAGAGGTGACAGGAACCATAGAACTCTGAACACGTAGACCATTTCCTTATCCATTGGGTCATGGACTCACTGTAGCTACAATCTTCGAACTGGATCGAATTAAACTGAACACTGAACCATACACTATCAACTTCAAACTCTACTGGAAACCACACACTACTAAATAAGATGCTCAAATGGTTGAGCTTATTCAAACTACTACCTACCTTACACTACTGATAATTTTTCTATTCTAAATGATACAATAATGCCAATGCAGACAATCAAGCAACTTCTCTAATAACTTTTCTCTTTCATTTTTTTTAAATAGTATCAAAAATAGAACTTGCATGGGCATCATAGACTGATTTCCAACCTGATCTTCACAACATAAATCCCTAAGACTGTCGACAATCGGAAAAACTTTAGGTATGAATGGGCATTCTTAAAATAATAAATCCTCCATATAAACAACTATAGGATCATGATAAACATGAATTATCTCCTGATATTCAAATTTATCCATTTCAAGACCATGCCTGATAATACACATATGCCATCTGTATCTTTAAGCAAATTCTGATTGGTCTGTAGATTTTGTAATGAACTTTGAGAAGAAGTTGTTGCTGAATCAAACCATGAAAATGACTGTCTAACCATGTCTATATTGTAAATGATTTCTAGTCCATAATTAGAACATGAAACATGATCTTGAGAACACAGGTCATCCAACAAATCAGTTATTAGATCTTGAAGAGAGTGAGATGACTGATGCATTGGTTCAAATGAAATTTCCTAACTTTGTATGTATTTATCCTTCAACATCTGCTCAGGAATTTCCTTCAAAATTTGAAATGAATAAAGACTAATGGTACATATTTATACTCCACTGATTCAAATTTTGTTTCATGCTCTGAACATTCATATGGAATTTGAAAGTCAAGGGAACTTAGTGGATTCAATCCTGGATCTAAAACATCTTCCATGTCATCAATGAAATACTTAATTGATTCATTAGAAGATTCTACATATTCACTATTTACAACTTGTTTGTAATTTTCTCTCATAAATTGAAACGAAGAGAAACACAGGGGTAAAGTATTTCCAGTTACTCTGAAATTTTCTGCATTTTGCTCATTTTTGTCATAATTACTATGCACATGTCGACTGTCATGTTTGAATTGCAACTGATCTTCTTCCTCCCAACAATATGTTGTTTATGGTTTTCAATAATTCATCTTGGTGTAATCCTCATTATAGTTATCATACTTGGGTAGATCGTCCAGAAAGGAAATGTCATCAAACATACACATCATATCCGTTGATTTCTCTTCTACAAGATGAGTTAGATTTTCATCTTTGACTATGTTGTGAATTGAATACATGAAATGATCATTTTCTAATCCATGATACCAAGTGCGAGCTGCAAAGTGTTTGGGAATAATGACCCTTTCTTTCTTTGTAACCAATGGAACATGATTCCCTTGAACACCAAGTTCATTTCCCATGATTACTTTTTGCATGATTTCTTTCATTATGTTGGCCAGAATGTCTAGTTTAGATTATGAAGATTATAGCTTCTCCTTTGTTATTTGCTTCCTTTCTTCTGCCTTGATCTTTGACCTTTTGATCAGGAAAGTTTCTTCCACAGTAATTGCACTATCCTGCATCTCCTTGAGTGTAGTAGTGTTCCTTTCTCTCAACTGAAATTCCATCTCTGAATCAAAGGAATATGGGTAATGTAAGAGAGATATACCAGGAGGTGGTCTTATATCAGCAGGAATGGAATTGTAAACTTGATTGAATATCGCTAAAAAGTGTTGCACTATTTCTCCTGTCTGTCCTTTGAAATGATCATACTCTTCTAAATGAGAAAAATATTTCTCTTGATCTCCCATTTACCAAGGAATACTTCTACAAACTGGTGAAAATTGGATATGCTTGTAGGTGAGAAACTTTTGAACCATTCATTAGCTATGTATTGCAAATAAAGAGAAAAAAGTCTGATGGAAACATCATTTTCCTCAACCTCAAAAAGATCAAGAAATTTATCAAAACCCTGGATGTGTTTCTCAACATTGATGTTACCATATTATCCATCAAACCTAGGAAGATATTTGTAGTAATTGACAGGGAAATCATGGAGTATAGGGGGTAAGATAAGAGGCTTGTATCTATCTGGAATATTTACAGGTGTAGGAGTATGAACAAGGGTTGTAAAACTAAGTTTGATCTCTTGAAGCTCCTTAGTTTGAATTTGATCAACATGAGTTTCAATAATATGGTCTTGGCTAGATTCACAAAAAGAGAGGAAATAATTAAAAATAAAACCTATTATGTCTTGGATGAAGTTCCAACTTCCATACCTAATCTTTTTAGATTGTCTTATCATGTTTTAGGTTCTTCCCCTAGAAGAGTCTTTGAAACTTATTGGAATTGATTGGAGTCACCAGGTGGATGATTCATCTTTCTTACGTCTTATTAATGTCCACCACTAGTAATCATATCTGGAACTTGATATGCTTTTCTGACGAAGGTTCCCCAACATGGTCGCCACTCTGTTAGAACTATGTGATTTTCCCAAGGTTGTGGAGAGAATCACAGAGGTAACATCAAACTACTTGGAGTCCTGGATCTATCCCTCCAAGACTCACAGAGGGCTCTCTCTGTCTAATCTATATTTGCTTATGAAATATTTTAGGCTAGTTATTATTGTACAAAGGTTTGGTTTTTTTAATGGTTTGGTTGGAACAACAAGGGAAAAACCATTGGGAAATGGGGTCAAGGAGGCCTGATCCAATCAAGACAGGTTCTACAAGAAAACTTACAGGGAAAGGTAGGCACTTTGTTGGATCCTTTAAAATTTGATGAATGATTGGGAAGCATTAATGGGTGGATCAGGTTATAATAGAGAAATTAAGAATCTTGGATTTAACCTTCAAGTGGAAAGATATTTCTTTAAACTAGAACATGGTGTTTTAAAACAAATCCTGAATTTGATTCTCTTTAAAACAATAGAGAAAAGAAACACATATGAAAACAGAGAAAACATAATTACAGTGACAAAACACTTCACCAACATAAGTGACACAAGAATCCTGCAAATGTTATAGTTGTATAACTACATTTGATAGATTGTGGCTCTATGATATCTGATACAATATTACTTCCATCCTTCTAACAGGTCCCAACTTATCAACCCCTGATATTTCAAAATTAGAAGTATTTATGACTTATTTACAATGATCCTGTCATTAATGAACAAGAATGAACTTAGGAAAATCTAAACCAATTAGATTTTGAATTACAAATATATAGATATCTTTGAGATTCATTCAGAGATCCAACACGGTTTTGATAGGATATGTGGGTGATATGTGCCTTTGAATACAATGTCTTTGACATATGTCCTTTGACTTTCTGCCTCTTGAATTTATGAAAAATAGGGTCTCGTCAAGTCTTCATTTATACCAATATGAGATGTATGTGTAAAACATGGGGGATATTTTGTAGATGATCCTGTTCTGAATAAAAACCTCTCTCATTTTTTCCAAATTCATCTCCATTTTTCCAAAACATCTAGCTCAAAAATATGACAAAATCAAGAAAAACTGGAAACCTGAAATAATAGTTCTCAAAGATGCCTTCAATTCTCCCAATTTATGATACATGTGAAAATATTGAGAGAGGTTATTGTTCTTTAGCCTGTTTTTGATAAGAACCTCTCTCGGTTTTTCAAAATTCCTTTTTTATTTCCGGGAATAACTCTCAGAAAACATGTGGTCAAAATTGTGCAAAAAATAGTTTTTTATTTTGGGGAAGGTGGTTTTGGAGGAGGAAGGTGGTATTTCGGACCTCCGCTAGGGTTGTAAGTTGTATTCTGGGGGGGGGTCTAAGTTCATGTGGCTACCAAACCACTATTTTTTAATGCAAATGGTGAAATGAAACTATCTGTAGAACCATAATCAAATAAAATCTTAACGTTGATATGATTTAGTGTACCTGATGACTCCACCACCGTGGATTGATGACTCCACCACCGTGGATTGATGCATAAACCCCTATTGTAACTCTGGGAAGTCATGCTAGTAGTGGGGTCCTCCGCACCCCCAACAGGTAACACGAGATTGAACCTGTGCATTGTTATGTGACTGTCTCTGAAATGAGTTCCTTCCACTGGAACCCCTGCCCCTAGTAGATGTTCCCTGAGATGGTTGTGGACCTGTTTGCGTTGTTGGTGATGAACAAGATGCTGCACTCGCTGCCATTGAAATCCCTGCGGCTACTGTCCTTGGAGCGACTCTGTTACCATATGGCAGTGGCCTTGAGCCCCCTCCCCTGGGAAATGTCCTCGAGGACTTCCCTACGAATCTAGGATGATGCGGAAATGTCAATCTTGTACCCCCAGTTAAGTTCATTTGTTCCTCCACATAACGTGCATTTTCCACTGCTTCTGCTATTGAATACGGTTTCCACATCCATACCATAGCTCTTATCTTAGGGTTCAATCCATAGACGAAGCGCTCTGCCTTTCGTTGGTCATTATCCATATACGAAACATATTTGACCAGTTCCATAAATATGATCTCATATTCTTCCACCGTTCTGTTTCCCTGTACTAAGGCATGAAATGCCCCTACCTATTGTTCCTCATAATAAGCTGGCAGATATTTCCTTCGGAACCTCTCCTCGAAAAGTTCCCAAGATGCTGTGTCTGGGGTAAGGTGCAGTTGTCTTTCCAGGTTGCCCCACCAGTTTAAGGTGCTATCTCTTAACTG
Organism: Picea engelmannii; assembly: GCA_009831015.1. NCBI lineage: Eukaryota > Viridiplantae > Streptophyta > Pinopsida > Pinales > Pinaceae > Picea > Picea engelmannii. Next base: position 28,657 of record ML828907.1, read on the forward strand.
AAAAATTGTGATCTTCTTCTTTGATTTGGACGCATACTACCTTAAGGCAAAACATCTTGTCATGCCTTCCAACCATACTTTCGCATATTCACTAGTGCGACCCCTGACAAACTCTAGAAGTTTGATCTTTTGCAATTCTCTTGTGATGTCTTCGGGTGGAGGTCCTCACCTTGAATCCCTTAACGCTTCTGGATTACCCATTCCAGATGGTGGGGGTTCCACTTCAGTACTTGCTGGTTTTCACCCCTTTAAAGTCTCATTAATGGCCTCCAACGAGCGCAGCATGAGAGCTAGTTCGGGCGATGGTGGTGGTGGCGTTGGTGGTGTTGGAGGCGCTTGTGACAACGCTCCCCTGCCTCAACTCCCTAGAGTCCCGACCATCCTGTATGCTTTAACCTACATCAACCAAAGTTGTCGGGGTGACTTCAAGGACGTTTCAAATTGGTGCTACTCAAACTAGAAATAAGGTTAGGCGTAAGTTTTCTTTACTTGTCTGTAAACAAACATTACTCCTTTAGGGGATTGGCTAGGTTAGGATTAGGATTAAGTGTGTAAGCTTGATTTATTCACCCTAAAAATAAAAACTATTGGTTCCCTTGCCCTGTGGCTATGCTAGCCTTGCGCCATACTCACCAATTCCTCTTGCTTACTCTCCTAGTGCATATGCCGCCTCCTTCCCGCTTGTCCTAGTCTAAGTCCTCTTAACTTTTCACTTATAACTAAATATACTTTGATGCTTGACTCGTGAGCTTTTCCCTGGCGCCTAGTTTTGGCGTTGTCGAATGCTGCATTGAGATTTAGAGTTGACTTTGACTGGTGGAATGGAGTGGAGGGACTTGGCACTTGGCTTGTTTGAATCGTCATTTTTTTTTTCTTTTTCTTTTGTAGTGTGCGCCCTTTGAGCCCACTTGTGATATTCTCCTCTCTGTGTCTTGATTCCTGGCACTTGGGCGCTCGGTATCCACTAAGTTGTGTTGTATTGCAGGTTCTTAGCTCAGTGTTTTTAGTTAAAGTGATCAATCAGTTTGAAATCTAGCATGAATCATAAATTTTAAATATAATTAATTAATTAATCATAATAGTTAAAAACTATAGTTGAATTATATTTAAAATTTAAAACATAACATAACCAAAAAAAGAAAAACTATATTTAAATTATATTTAAAATTAAACATAACATAACTAATTAAAAGAAAAAAAAAACTATATTTAAATTATGTTTAAAATTAAACATAACATAACTAATTAAAAGAAAAAAAAACTATATTTAAATTATGTTTAAAATTATTAAATTTTATTATTATTATAATTTAAATTATATTTAAATTTAAACTAAAATAATTTAAACTTTTATTTCAAATTATACGACATTAAGATTTAACCCAAAATAATAATAAAAAATAAATAAAGAAAATAAACAATTTTTAACTTGGGCAGTGGGTCCTCGCATGAGGCCCACGTGCCCCTCCCAAACCCATGCTCATTCCCAACCCTAAACGTCTCTTAATCAAAACCTAAAATTTCCTCAAACCTAACACTCCTTCACCGCCGCCTATCTCTCTAAGCAATTGCGCCCTCGGCTTCTCCCTCTCTGCTACTGTGGCCGAGCTCTGGTAATGGCCAGAGATGTAGTAATGGCAGTGGGCTATTTCTCATGGCGTTTGTTGCGTGGGTTGGTAGTGGGTTCAAAACCCTTGAACCTCAGATCATTTTCGTTGCTATCCTGTGGTTTTTTTTTTTTTGTTTTATTAAAAAAAAAAATATTATTGTTTTTGCAGCGCTGGTGTGGTCGGTCTCTGCTAAACTGTGTTGTAGTGCAAGTGTGTAGTGCACGAATTAGGCTTGCGGGCTCCATTGTGGTTTGATTTGATAATAAATAATCAGCACTGGTTATTGAGTACAATACAATCTCCAGATTTTGAAGATGGTTATTGAGTATAATACAACCTCCAAATTCTGAATATGGTAATGCAAGCCAAATCCCTCATGCACCTCCTTACTCCCTACACCTCAAACCTTCGACCCCACTACCCTACCTCTTATTCCTTTCTTTCATTCTCTAGGCACTCACATACAAATACACAGACAAATGCATTTGAATGGCAGGGACTGTCGGGATGGAGAAGAAGTAGAGTGAATGAGAATCGTAGGTGGGATGTTAAAGGTCCAAAGGAGGCTGCCAAGATCCCACTTCCCACTGCACACCACAAGAAGAATTACGAGAACGAGAATGAGAATACATGTTCTTCCCTTGCCGAGTGGGGAGCCCTGGTTCTCTCCACTGCAGATCCTAATCACAAGGCCCGTCTCTCCCACTACGCATATAAACAGTGGTGAAATGGAAAAATCCCCATCGGAGCAACCAAGCCCCCCGAGAAGCCCGCCCGCCCAGACAAACCAGAGCTGGTTTCCCATGTGTAGTGCCTTATATGGTAGCTGATTGACTAAAAAATGATTGAAAGTATCCACTTGAATTGCTTTTGCATTCATTCATGGTAACATAAATTTTGTTTTACCACAGACCCTCATTATGGTTCACAATTGATAAAGCAACCATAGAACTCTGGCACTTTGGTGTCATGAAGGCAATGATTCGATTGTGCAGGTTTTGTTGAATCTTCTTTATTGTGTTGTTACTATAGCTTTTACGTTTTTAACATTTTATTAAGCATTTTTTCCCTTTGTGTTGTGGAGGATAGTTTGAGCCTGCTTTCTTTTCGTTATCTTTATTTTTCAATGAGCTTACCATCACCTTTGTACAAAAGTTTAAAGAACAATGTGCAAATTTAAAAATGATATTGTATTTTACCAAGGAAACTGATAAAGTTGGTTTTGCTACAAAACTTCAAAAAATAAAGGATCTAGCAACGGGAGTTGAATTATTATGGATGGCAGATTCTGAACACAATAACAGTTCCCAAAAACACACTGAAAGTAAGCATTGTCATGAGAATAATGTGGTGGTTGATATGCCTAATGGTTCTCATATTGAAGAAAAGACAACAACAAAATGTTCATCTTGGAAAATGGAACTCAACAAGCTCAATGAAAAACTGAAATCACTACAAGAGGAACTTGAAGCAGCAAACAAGAGAGAATTATTTGAACATATGAAAGTGGAGGAGCTTGAATCCCAATGTCAGAATCAACCAATTAAACTGAAAGAAGTTGAATGGCTTCTTGAGGCAACTGCAAGCGAGTTGCAACTATTGCAAGAAAAATGTCAAGAAATGGAAATGGAGTTGGAAGAACAGTATAAAGAGAAGATGCAAGCTGAAATAGAATTTTTGATATTAACAGGTTTTGCCTACAGAAACAAAGCAGCATAACTTGGAGGAAAAACAGGTCCTGGCATTCTTGGAATTAACATTGGCAAGAACAAAACAAGTGAAGATACAGTCGTTGACTATATGGTACATTTTTTTTTTTTGTGGTTTTCAATATGTATAGAATTATACTAATTTCAATTGGGCATATTGTTGATATATAGATCTATGTATATACTAAATCAAAATGTATACTTGGCTTGCAGGTTAGGTGTGGCTGGAGCTTGGACCAGATTTATCTAATTAAAGGGTTTCTGGTTGTTTCACCATAACTAAACAGAAGTGTTTAAATTCTGGGTGGGTAGGTAGGTAGGTAGGCCCTTGGTTCCAGATTTTGAACCAGGGATCTAATACCATGTGTAGTGCCTGTAAATACTAAATCAAAATGTATCATTTTTATCACACAAATAATTTAATCACCAACATATACACAATATTCAGCAGAGATTAACATTTAACTACAGCATAAAAAAAAAACTTTTCACTTTCATAACAAATTACCTGCTTCTGATGCTAATTTCTATCGATATGATTGTCCCTTCCTTACTGCCTTGCTACTACCTGATGCGCTGATCAGCTCTGCCCAAACCTTGTTTCCTCCCTGCCAGCTAGGATAGCGTCCTAGCTTTAGGATACCATATGGATATCCTAGCCCCTGTGCCCAAAACCACCAGCAAACCGGTGCCCCCGTAATGATCCTCCCATGACTTCAGAACTCAAACTCAGAACCCCTCCAAAATCCAAGAGAACCCTCCAAAAAAATAAAATCCCATTCTTCTGTAAGCCTCCTCCCCGTCATATTCCTCCTTCACCGACCCTTTCCTCCTCATTCATTTCCTTATCCATATATCCATTGTCTTATCCTCTTAGTTAATGTCTTATCTGATTATTAATGTTTCTTATCCTTACATTTAATGCTTCTTATCCCCTCCGTATACGTAATCCTTTAATTAAATTTATTAACCCTCTTAAATTTAATACCCATGTCATTGAATGTAATAGGTAATTAATCAAAATTATAACAATTAATTAATTAATAAATATTTAATTAATGTCATTATACCAATCTTTGTTTAGTTAATAACCTGTTAGAAAAATCAATTACCTAATAAATTTTACTTAATAATCCCTAATCATATATTCAACTACGGTTGTTACACGAGGGGCACCCTTGGAGCAGGTAGTGCATCCTGAAGGACACGTCACACAAAGGAAATAGAATGAGGTGAGTGACGCCATTGGAGAACCTAGTGCATCCTGAAGGGAATGTTGCGTTGTTAACTAATAAGTGAATAAACCTAGATGGACTTAGAACAAATGATGTGATGAGAAAGTTTTAAAAACTTTTTTCCCTAATAAAAATGTCGCCCAACCTTGGAAATTAAAATCAAGGTTTAAGTGATACTTGTGGAAACAAAATTTAAAATTAAATAATAATAATAATCATTAAACATGTGATAAAAGGGGGTAACAAATTCGATTAAATTAATAAAATCAAATTATATTGAGGGATTAAAATTTTTAAAAAAGGGAAATTGTTTGTTTGTTACATATGCTAATTAAAATTTTTAACTAAAAAGAAAATGGGGAAAAAGGGTAAAGTCTACACTTACTAATTTCAGTTTTAGATAAAAAAGGAAAGAGGGAAATTTAAAATAATTAGGAAACTAAGGGGAAAAGGGGGAAACCTAAAGAGAAAGGGAAACCCAAGGAAAAAGAAGAATGACTAACTTAGCAAGGAATCTTGCCTTTAAGAACTTTCTAAATTGAACTCAACTCGTAAATTAGTAAGGGGGTAAGTCATTAAAATGTGTAAGGGAATATGGGAACACCGAGGAGCGATTCTAGGAATGATTTTAGGTGGGTGATGGAAATAGGAGTAATTAAATAATAAATGAAATTAATTTCTGGTGCAATGAAGGAGATGGGTGACATGTGTACAAGGGAGGATTTTTCTGAATTAAATTATTGAACAATAAATTAAATGAGAATTTGGGAAAGAAAACACTTAGAAATTCTATATAAAGGAGGGAGGAGGAGGAGGAGGAGGAGGAGGAGGAGGATGTATCTCTCTTTTGGATGTGTAACATTACACTGCATAATTTTAGACTTGTCTAACTTATCTTGTGGGAGTTGGGATACCCAACTCGGTGAGGAGTAGTAGCTCGGCCTTGCGAGGCGAGCTGGGAGCTAGTTGTTTAGTGGTTTAGTGTGTGTCACCCCTTTGCGGCTTAGAGGGCTGAGGGGGAAGAAGAGTACCCTAGCATTGGCTGGGAGGTACCGGTGAATTCACAATGTTCGGCAAGCGGGAGCTGCACGGAGCGTGTAGGACAATGACTCGGAGCAGACGACTTGGGTTATGGTACACATGCTTTTATTTTTCATGGTATATTACTATTGACCTTACGGTTTCATTTATGTACTTTAATTGTGTGAAGAAAGTGTTGACTTGGCTTTTTAATTGAGAACTAAAATTCCCCATAGCCTTCAGCTCCCTGCTTGACTTGATTCCCTTGGCATTTGATCCCTGAATGTTGTGACTATCTGATTGGTTTTATTGGTTTATTGTGAAGAGTTATGCTTTACTTCGTCCTCATCCCTAGATCATCAATCCACGCCTAAGTCGCCGGCTAGGATCCGGATTGATGGTCGTCACTTCGGTGTTAATAGACCTATGGATCCTAATGGCTTTCTTTTTTGTGTGTGGATGATGAGCGAAGGATGTGTTTTCCTAGTCGTCTACCCCTGTTGATTGTTCTTGGTTGATTTATGGTCATTGCAGCTTCTTGTGTTGAGTAGTTTTTCCATTGTTATCATTCCTATCCATGAACCATTGAATACCCTCTACGTTTTTAACTTTGAGTCCCCTAATTTTTAACTCTGCATTTTACCCTTTTTACAGTCAGCGATTTACGCTCTTATTGGACTGCGACCTTTCCAAGCTTTGACCGTGAACTTACCATTCTAATTACAAATTGATTTCATTGTGATAGCGTTACAAGTTATTATTTTGTTTTTACATGTGTTATCAATTGAGTATATTTATCTGCATTTTGTTTTTGGTAGAGGCTTCAGTCTTCTCATGATAGCACGATCAACAACGCATTAAATGGCTTTCATTGCACTCAACTTAACTCTCTGTTTTATTTTATTGATGGCAATTATTATCTGCATTACAACACAGTCATCCACAAAATTTTGACTCTGTATTTTTTACTATATTCCTGGATAATTTATCTTTACATTTACAACACTCCCTCACGATTACACTCTGTGTTTTTATCACTTGTTAATGGAAATTTTACCCTGCAACTTTTCTTGGCGTTTTCACTATATATGGTAGCATTTTCTTTTATTCCTGTGTAATGGTGGATATTCATTATTTTTTACTGCGATTTGAATCGCTTGCACAACGAATTCCTCTCTTATTTCACAATGCTTTTGTTGCTCCATAGACTACATTTTACCTGCCAAATAGACCCCGATTTTGCAAGCTTTGCTTGACTACGTTTTAATCCTTTTTCATTGTGTTTCTGAATGGTAATCTATACCTGTGCTTTCATTTAACCATGATTTACCCAGGATTCCATTAAATTATTGTATACAGAGTGTGACTGCGTTTTAATTGATGATTTGAAAACGTTTTTGTATATGCCTTGGTATTTATCATGTGATTAATTATTTATACAATGATTCCCACCTATGTATTTATGTTTCATTTTATCTCTTTGAAAAAACGTGAATTTATGTATTGACACAACAGATTTATGCATTAACACAGTGAATTTATCATGTTTAACTCAATGCTAACTCATCATACATGACCTTTTCAACTCTGCAATTTTCCTATATTTAGACAGTTTAATTCTCACTCTAGACAGTTCAATCGAAGTTTTTCTTAAGAGGTTCCATTTCACTTTATCTCATGTTCACATCACGAATTTATTATAGTTTTTATTCAACAAGAATATCTTCGAAATTTTAGAAGAACAACAATTTGATGGTTGCGTTGACTGTGTAATTGGTTGGTGAAATTAGTTCTTGTGTGCCGACAATGGTGGGTGAATTGTTGTGTATCGGAGTGTGTAATGGGTAGTGTATCCTCTGGGTAATGGGTAGCGTCTTTACAGTATATTTGGTAGAATTTTTTACAATGCAGTGGAGGCATGTTACTACGTGTTGGGTAGTTGTATTAATTGTGTAAAAAGGGGTTGCTTATTTATTGTGCAACAGTGGGGATTATGTTGTGTATATGATATCTTTTTATGACTAGATATGAGAGGCAGTTGTTAATAGATGGTGACTTCTATCATTTGTTGAACAACTAAACATCATTGTTGTTACCTTTAATTAGACAACTAACTTCATCAGTAACTCAATGTTAAATTCTTATTTGGTTAATTCCTTGACAACGTTATGTAATAAAAGACAGTAAAAATATAATGAAAAGACAATAAATCTAGTTAGCAATTTGCATAGGGCAACGTTTTAGTTGAAGAGTTTTAAAAATATTGGTTCCACGGAAGGTGGAGATCCTTACTACCCTTCTAATTATTTCCCTTATGTGTCCATGGTATTATATACGTCTTATGACTTATGAAAAAATTAGCCTAATTGTTTTTCTTTATATAGTGATAGTTCATTTCCCCGTCTTACACCTCGATCCTTTTACTTCTGCCCCAATAGATTAAATGTTGTCAATAATAGTTCATTCCTTCACACTTAGACTAATGATTAACACTCATTGGTTATGGGTTAATGGCATAATAGTTACAGCTTACACAACCAAAATTTTTAGTGATGTCACCTCGCATCTTGTCGATTGTTGCTTGGGTGTGTTGATATAGTCTTCACGCATTTTTGGTCAATTTATTCGGTCTCCTAGCACATCGGTTTCATCTTGGGTTAAGGGTCCAAGTATTTTTGTTGCGCCAAGGTTATCGTCATGCCTATCACCTTGTGATGGCAAGATTCATGATGAGGGGATCGTTGTGCACCCTAAGGGATAGAGGCCAAGGATAACTTGATCGGGGTTGTGCTACCCATTGTGGTTGTTGCTCATTGTAGTTATTGGAATTTGGGTTCTAATGCCTTCATGTGTTTGTTTGCGCACCATAGAGGTTCTATTACTGGTCGTTGAGGCTGTTGTGTCGAGATGGGGGATGTTGTCCTTAGGCTTGTAGGCGTTGTCGTGGTTGTTTCAGGTTGGCAATCGTTCCTTCCTTGATCCATGGATGTTTCACCCAGTTTCTTGATGTGCCAATGTGTAGAGTCATTTTTGTCTGTTTCCTAATCTATAGGTGTTGTGTTTGTCAACAGGGTGTGGTTAGCTGTGTCGTTGTTTCCTTCCCGCCTAAAAACAAAAAAAAAATCTTTCTCTTTGCTTCTCTTTTAGTCGTAATGGTTGAGGGGTCGTTACATTAGAATTGATCATTTCATACAAACTCAAAGGTGTAGAAAGAGATGATTTAATTTTATTTATTTTATTACTATCACATGTTTATGTGCAAGAAATAATATGTCTACGAATACCAAGAATGAATTGTAATCCCCTAATTCAAAGAGAACACCTAAGAGATATGGGAGGCACAATATTGACTTAAATATAAGTCTCATCAACAAAGTAATGTCACCTAAATATCAGTGAAGGGTAAATAATAGATTACACTAATTTAACCATAGCTAAATTGGACTTAGATTCCAAGTGGGTACAATGTGTCCCAATCAAGTAGATAATTAAGGTAATAAGAAATAACCCTAAAAAATAAAATGACCCACTATCCTAAAGGTGATGTTACTAAAAAAAAGCAAGAATGAGTTAAATACTCATCCAAATGTTTCTCAACAAATAGTAGTTAGTTACACCATGAAAAATAAGTAAAGAGCTAAGAAAGGGACTTCTAATCACTCAAGATAATGGGAGATGAGGTCCACCAATAGAGTGAGTGAAGGTATGAGAGAGGAATTTATAATGAAGGACACTAGGAGTGACTCTAGTCAACCAACAACTATATATTTTAGATTCCCTCCCTCCTGTGAAAACCAACTAGGTAAGAACCTAGATGAAAACAAGATTTTCATCCCTATTATGTTCATCAACATGATATTGGTGGTATATTTCCAATATGTACTAAGAATCACCTAACAAATGGTTTTTTTTATTAAGTTGCAGATAAAATGGAAGTAAACTAAAATGGCTAAGAAATTAAACCATTCCCTACTTTATCTCATGCCACAAAAATAAAATTAAACAACATGCATCCCATAAAAAATTATAAGATACAATAAAGAATATGAAAAATTATATCATGACTGAAAATAATATATTTACAAACATCACCTCAAGATAGGTGAAAAAGATGGGCTCCAAAGTTACCGCAAGGAAGGGTTTTTTTCCTCCTTGTATTCTCCACTCTAAGTTTTTGATGGTAGAATGAATATTCTTCAATGCTAGAAAGACTCAAGGAAAGTATTATTTTCTATTTCTAAAAGAATTTGGCAAAATAACCTTACAATGTATGGATGTTTCAATGGGTGACCCAAATGAATTTATTTATAATAGAATAGGTTGATCTTTTCTATATCTATCTTCAATGCAAATCATCCCATTGTATCAATGAATTGTGAATGATCCCATTATATTAATGAAGTAGTGGGATGAAACTAACTACTGAAGACTATATCAAAAGCTATTTTTGGAAATAATGGATTGGTGAGGCCCACTTTAGTCCACTACATAATTTTTTTGAAGGACCATGACATTAATAAGTAAAAAATAATAAATATTTTTCTAGTTTATAGCTAGTGCATGGATTTTAAAGCGAGAAGTGCTCACCTTGCATGTAAAAATTTAACAAAATACTATGTGCTAGTTTTTTTTTGGTCAAATTTAAAAGTTTCAATCGACTCATGTGACAAAATTGAGGTCATATGAGGATGGAAATGAGGGATAAAGGATGTCAAAGTGATGTGTAAGGTTTAAAATTGTTCCGAAAAAGTAGGTGAGTAAAATTGGGCTATAATATAGGGTTTGGAACTATAGTATTTGTAAATTTCCAAAGCACTTTATTTTTCAATAGTATTTCCATGTATTGTGCATACATTCCATAGTTACATCCATTCAAAACCATACGTTCTTTCCTAGAACTAATAATCATTTTGTAAAATACTAATCCAGTTTGTATTTCAAAAACTAAGTCTATTTACTAGAGAGATTTGATTCAATAGGAGCACATGTGCAAGTGACAACCTCGAAAGTGACTTGTAGATAGAAAAACTTTTAAGGATCCATTCTTATCTTAAAGTGCAAAAACCTTGGAGAATCTTACTAATTCATAAAATGATAACCAAATTGTTGGACATTTTTTTTTTTTAATATTTGTATTTGTAAGGATTTTATATAATTTCTAGAGATTTTGGTGATTTTTAGACTAAGATAATTTTATTCTATAGAATTTGGGTGAACCATTTTAGAAAAAAATGAAACTAAAAAATCATTTTTTAGAAAAATAAATAGGAAAAATTAGTTCAAGGGAAAATTTAACCCCTAAAATTTCTCTCCTTGTGGAAATGTATGGTAGATAACAAACCACTAACTTTAATACCATGTTCGAGAACCAATGAATTACATGTGTGAATACCAATGAATTCCAATAAGAGGTGGTGTCAATAAAGTCATTATAGCACTCAAGTGCAAGTGAATATAGCTCAACATATAATGGATAATGCTCATATTGATTGGTGATAGAAAAATCCATAAGATCATCTATATATAATATAAAGTATAAGTTCCATAATATAAGGAATACATAGTCAACTCTGATCACTTTTGATGGGCCAAAATCTCTAACTTTCCTACCTCAACTTGTGCACTAGTCAGCTTGTTGGGGCCACCTATTGTGAGTGAAACCAACTAATTTGGTTTCAAGTTAATTGTTTAGTCTACTTTTCAATCAAACTTCAAGTACTCGCTAATTATCTTTAAAAAATTCCATAGATGGAATGAAATTCTTGTTGTAACATGGTATTTCCATAAATCTCTAAGTTATAATCCTTAAAAATAACAAATATGTAATATTTGTTATTTTTGATAAAATTCTAATTTATATTGTTTTAAATAAAAATAATTTTATGAGATAATTGAATCTTATGTTATTATATTTAGTTAATTTTATATTTTTAAATTTAATTTAATTATATTATATTATTTAATTTAAGTATAAAATTTAATTATATTATTTTGATTGATTTTATATCTATATTATGAAATGTTGAGATTTTTAAATTATTTAATAATATAATTAGCATAGCTTTATCTTAGCTCTAAATTTATCAAGTTTTAAGAGGGATCAAATCTTTTGAGGTGTAAATCTTTTCTGAAGTTTTTCACTTTAAAAATAGTTTGCATATGAATGGATTTCATTCCTCTTATGATAAATTTAGAATTTAAATGAATTTATGCTCTTTTATTTTAACATTTTTTTTTCTTGATTTTTCATTTTTATAAAGGTCATTTTTTTCTTTTTAATTTATTGATGTTACCATTTTAACCTATGACTATACATGCACCTAATTAATCTCTATGCTATGTCTTAATAAACTAATTAATCTTTATTCTATGCTCAAAATTTAGTAACATATGACTATAGATTTACCTAATTAATCTTTGTTCTATGCCTTAGTAATCTAATTAATCTTTATGCTATGCTCAAAACTTAGTAATATATAGTTGTAAATGCACATAATTACTTTCTACATATATAAATTCATTGACTACAAACTATATATATATATATATAATAAATAAATAAACAAATATGAATCTATTTCATAATTATTTTTATATTTACCAAATTTGATATATATATTTTTAAATATAACATAATTACCAAGAGTATATCCAACAGCCCGCAAGCCAGATATACCAATAACTTGTGACTCAGCCTTGTTACAACTGGCCAATATGAGCATCCCTACCCCTGCCGGTTTTGAACTTGTAACCTCCCCAAAGATAACACATGTTCTTAACCATTGGGCCCACTCAGGCGCTCAAGTGTCTTAATATATTGTCTTACCAAGTAAATAATTATTTATAATCTTACCTCGTGGGATATATAAAGCATACCCTTCCAAAACAAGGGGAGCTTCAAAGAAGAAAGCCCTTGTCTTTAAGCAAGCCCTGCGTTTAAGTAGCAAGCCCTGCGTTTAAGTAGCTTAATGCTTTTGATAAGGATAAAGCATGATTTTAAGAAGGTTGTTGCCTTGCTTAAGCTTACGTCTAGGGTTTGTAGAGTTGCAGCTCAGTGTTAGAACACGAGAACATACCAGTGTACAACACTGACACACTGCACAATCAATGCATCAATATCATTCAGATGGAAAGTAAAAGACACCAACATTTAGGACCCAACTTTCTTTGTGATAATACTGTATCTGAAAGATTCCATGGAAAATAAAAACACCAACATTTAGAACCCAACTTTCTTTGTAATAATACTGTATCGAAAAGATTGCATCCAGCGTTATCATAAGACATCAATATCAATTCTACTTCATGGGAAAAAATATTTCCAAGAACCAGTATCTAACCAATAAAATAACTTACTCAATTACTTGAGGATCATTGCACCCGTTATCTACACTCACGTTATAGTCCAGTCAAATAAAAACAAAATTATATTAAAATATGCATCACGATTTACCTTCGGCTACCTATTTTTGTTTATGCGAGATGGGATTTTGTTTATGTGAAATGCGTAAGCGCATATGAGACAAGTATTATAGTTCTCTTAAAAATTGGGATACTTAGTAAGTTTTTTAATTTAACTATACAATTTTGGGATTTTATAAAAAATTTCAAGAAGAAAATAAAATTCGGAAAGATAACCCTAATATGCCACACAAAAAATACAAACCATGAACCTTAACTGCAAAAGGGGTTAGATTTAGGATTACTTAACTGATAGATAGACAAATGTAAAAAATATATTATATAAAGATATGCGCACGTGGATTCCATGAAAGGCATAGATATGACAAACTGACCAAAAGGCATCCATCGGTTTACAAATCGACCAGAAGGTATTCTTGCACACATAGAAGCAATGTCAAAGAAGCGATATGTTTCACTTCTTGCATAGAAGCTATAAATTAACTGCATGCATGAAGTCGTTCACACCACACAGAAAGTTGTAAGCATAAAAGACCACATCCTCGGTGTAAAGAGCTGCAAGATCTGTCCCATTATAACCATGTGTATTCTTTGAAATACATTCAAGGTCAACACCTTTAGCAAGATTCACATTCTTTGTGTGAATGTGAAGAACCTCTTTACTACCAACTTCATTCAATCTGCCTTCATCATCTCATTTTATTGGCTCCCCCTAAAAAATTACGGGAGAAGCAACACAATTTTCACCATCTTAAGGATTTCCACACTTCTCATGCTTACTAGAAAAGGGTCTCCTTTTTCTTACTCGGAAATAGGCTTCCAAGAAGTAAGACTTCAAATACATATTGGACAAGTTTCCAGTAACACCTTTGGTTGTGTCATCTATAGGAAATGTATGCAGACGCTAACCTACTTAACATCTTGGCACTGATGAACAGATACTCTTATATTTGACCTAACAAATTTGGTCGTTCTGATCTTATGTTCTTCATAGGTATCATCAGCCAAAACAATGCAAACTATATCCTTTGTCTTTTTACCCTTAATAAGGATGGTATCACCCCAGAAAAGCCTAAATGTTTCCATTATTTTTTGAATTCATAGCCACCGCTAAATTCTCAGAATTTCTGGCTTTGTAGAAGCGTAAAACAACTTTAAAGGTAGGCTGGGATTTAAATGAACATCCATTGAGATTCTTCATTAGAAATGACAAGCTGTGGCAAAAGAACTATAACCTTAGAATTTGATGTTATACTCTTTCCAGCTTCCACAACAATTGAATCGAGTACAAGATGATTTTCAGAAAAAAGCAATTGGCCTCTGTTCTTTAACATTCACCTGATGTTCCTCGAGACACTCCATTAATATTGGTTCAGTACTTGACAACTCTTCTAATCAGAGTAACCATTAACACCAAGGTCTCAAATATTTGTCCGCTGCACCAAATCTTGTGTTGTTCCTTGCCTTCTCCAAATGTTTTTATTGTTGTTGTTTATCATCCTGTGAGCATTAATCTACCAGCATGTAATGTTGAATTCTAGAGCCCACAGCCCACAGCCAATACCATTACCACTTTTTTGCTTCGGCTAGTGTCTGAATTCGTGAGTGCAGGAATGGTGATTACAGTACACTAAATAAATCTGACAAGCATACAACTCTTCTCTTGGCCTTTGTTGGGAATCGACTAACATGACAAAACCCTAACACGATAAATGAAATTCTAACCATAATTTATAATGTTGCTCCACTTATCCCCATCTAGCCATACACGTGTCCAGTTGATCAATGGGCCACAACAATGTGAGGGGTCCTTCAATGGTTTTGAAAACCGGTAGGGATGTCGAAATCCATAAGCAACTGCCACGTGTTCATTATAAAACCATGATAAATTACTTCGGTCCCCCTTCCATTTATTAAATCTCGTACACTCGGGGAGAGGTGGAAATCACTTGTAGCTATTGATCTTCTTTCTAATGAACTGCCAGATCTCTTTTCCTCCCAAAAATGTCTCTGTATCTTGGCGCTCGATTTCGGTCATATCTATAAGAAATATGACTTATATTTGGAACCGTGAAGTTGTATAACTAAAGTGTGCAGGCTTATGAACTTCTAACATGTTTCTTCGAAAATGATCACTTTTGGTTTTTAGGCTCTACGACTTATAGAATACATAAAGTATTGTTTAAACCACATATTACATATAATAATGGCCATCGAATTTTCTAGACAAGGTAAATATCTTTTGGAGACATGACTTGGCTTAGGAAAATTAAAGGATTTGTACATAAAATGATTTGGCATTTGATTTTTGAAAGAAAGTCTTTCTTGGTATTTTATTTATGAAAGAGAAAGGATAGTAGGTTGAGAAAACTTGATCTGAAAGATGGCATCCAGCGTTATCATAAGACATCAATCTCAACGCTATTTCATGGAAATGATAAAATTATGACAAGAACGAGTATCTAACGAATAAAATAACTTACTCAATTACTTAAGGATCATTGCACTCGTTTCCCTACAATCACGATATAGTCTAGTCAAATAAAAAAAATGATATATTAAAATAGTCATCACGATTGAACTTCGGCTACCTATTTTTCTGTATTTGAGATGTGTAAGCGCATATGGGACAAGTATTGTAGCTCTCTTCAATATTAGGAACTTAGTAAGATTTTTAAATTCCAAAAACAAACCCTAATCTGCCACAGAAACAATACAAACCATGAACCCTAACTGAAAAAAGGGTTAAGTTTAGGATTACTTAACTGACAGATAGACAAATTTTAAAAATATATTATATAGAGATATGCACACTTGGATTCCATGCAAGGCATAGATATGACAAACTCACCGGAAGGAATCCATCGGTATACAAACTGGCCAGAAAGCATTCCAGCAAACATAGAAGCAATGTCAAAGAAACGATATGTTTCACTGCATGCAAAGAAGCTATAAATTAATTGCATGCATGAAGCCATTCACAACACACAGAAAGTTGTAAACATAAAAGCCCACATAATCCATTAACACGGAGAGGTTTCACATAATCCAGGAAGGATTGGTAGATGACAATGGCAGGACTGGCCAGTGACAATGGCATGGTTAACGATGTTCAATCTTATATTATTCGACCCTCCCTTTTCAATAACCATTACAACCTTCAAAACGGTTGGGTTCACCAGGAAAAGTTGTTGGATTCAAGTGGTATAGGTCGTATGGTGGGTGCCCGGTATGGTAACACTTGCAGTAAAGGTAGGTTTGTGTCATCCCATGCCATCCATCCAGAATAGGGGGAAGAAGGGGAGCTAAAAAAGGTCATCCCATTAATAAGGAAGTAGTCAATCCAACAGGGCAGTTCGCACGATAAAACAATTGTTGGTAGTTGTCAAACTTCTTGTATAATATTATACAGAGCTATGTGCATATGGATTCCACGCAAGGCATATATATATGCAGTATCTCAAGTCCAGAAGTAGATTCCAAGCAACGAATTGTCCATAGACAATGTGGCCATTGATAATTGAACCCCAAATCTTGAACCTCTTTAAATGACTCGATAACTTTTTCGTCTAGAGCTGTGAGCAAGCAAGGCTGCCTTACCAGTAATTTTGAGAATGCTTCACCCTCAATGCCCAATTTTTGCAAAAGTGAAACTGCATATTTAAGCCTCCGCTCAATTCTTCTAAAATTACTTGCACCAGTATGAACTAGTTTCGCAATATCCTTTTCCTTCATGAAAGTCCTGAAGAAGTTGATATCCTTTTCCTTCATGAAAGTCCTGAAGAAGTTGAGATTAACTCAGCCAATCAACTACGTTTAAGGTGGGTTCATACATTGACATTCAACCTGTTAGAAATTAATTAAACAACCAATTCAGTAGTTGATAGAGATAAGCTTGCAATAAATGAAATTGCATCGATTTTGGTAAACTCTTGAAAGAAACGTTTAGAAGAAGCAATTCCAGTCATTGATCTTGAAACTAATCAACGGTGGAGCTCATCTCACCACTGTATAAATACTCATGCCTCTAATGCAATAGACAAGTTCTTTTATATGTTCTTAATGTCTCTTTGTGTGTGTGAGTTTTCTGATTTGGTATCAAAGCCAAGAGAGCCGTGAGGGCCGTGTGAGCCGGAAAGGCCTGAGAACACTGTGTTAGAGAGCTTGCGAGGTTTGAGAGCCGTAAGAGCCAAAAGAGTGTTGAGAGCCGTTACTATTGTTTGCAGTGAGACAAGGGCCATGAGACAGAGTTTGCTTCTCCACTGTGCGTTGAGGAGGTTAAGCAAGGTTAAGCCAGAGTTTGCTTCTCCCCATGTTAAAGGAGCTATATGCATATTGTCTTTTTTTTTATGGTCTAGTTGTTTTGGTTTGATTTGAGTAGAAGTAGAATTTGTCTTTTAATAGTTATAGTAATTTTGGAAGAAGTAAGAAAATAAAAGTGGTTGTGGTAATTTTGGAAGTCTTAAGAAAATAAAAGTAATTTTGTTTTATGTTTTTGGAAGTCTTAAAAATATAATGGTGGTAGTGTGTTAATCTAAAATGTGTGTTTATTTTTGAGTGTTCAACATGTTTATGACGATGTTACAACATCATGATGGAATATTGAGTAATTAAAAAGAATTTCGACAATAATTTTGTCACATGACTTTCATGTTCCGAGGTTTGAATGCCACTTCATGTTTAATTTTCATTCAAGTTTTATGGTTTATTTTATGTTATTAATCCTGTACCTTTAATTGATTTTAAGTTCAATATAATTTATTATATATATATATATATATATATATATTTCAAAATTTCCGTGTTAGCATTAATTGTTTTGTTTATTTAATAAAAAATATAATGTCTATGATTATTTGTGATCTTTGTTGTATGAGTTTTTTGAATTTAAAGTAAGCAGAAATTTTTGAAATGTACAAAATTCATTCAACAATTCAAAATATAATGCTAAATTATGAGTTTCAATTTTATCAATTTTTTTGTTTAGTGTGAGAGTCATGAATTTGATATCATTAGCACCGCTTCTCTTTTGTTTGT
Source organism: Picea engelmannii (assembly GCA_009831015.1). Lineage (NCBI taxonomy): Eukaryota > Viridiplantae > Streptophyta > Pinopsida > Pinales > Pinaceae > Picea > Picea engelmannii. The sequence continues at coordinate 46,690 of ML828907.1, forward strand.
TTAGTGTGACAACGTCATGAATTTGATATCATTAGAATCACTTTCCTTTTGTTAGTTTTTAGAGCCTTTTTTGTTTAGTGTGACAGCATCATGAATTTGATATCATTAGCACCACTTCTTTTTTGTTGGTTTAGTGTGATAACGCCATGAATTTGATATCATTAAAATCACTTCCCTTGTGTTGGTTTTTAGAGCTTGAAATATTAATTAAATGTAATAAATATGGAAACATAGAAAAAACAATCAAACACAGTAGCACACAGATTTACTTGGTAAAAACATGATGGTGTGTTAAGGAAACCTCCACGGGGCAAGGTATCCATATATTCAAGATAGGCTTATCACATTACAAAATGTCTCTCCGGGCTTCATGGATATATACAACATAGGTTATATCATTACGTCAATTCAAGAACTTACTTTGGTTACATTGTTTTACGAACTGCCTCCGTTATATGAACTACTAAACATTTACAATATGTAAATTTTTATTATAACCATAACTAACTATTGTCACATTTCCAACAATATCTACCTTGACAAAAATTTACCTGATACCTTGACCAAGCCCATTCATCACCTCTTTTGCAAGCAAAGAGAATCCACACTCCACAGTAGCTTCTCTAACAATATCGGTTTCATGAACATGTTTTCACAACTTGCTTCAATATGGACCACTCCACCTCCATCAACAACTTGTATTACAAAATTATGCATTGTCTCATTTTGATATGCTAGACAATCAATACACCATATCTTGTACTTGTCAAAACTTACCCAATATATCCTTGCATTCATGCAAGACATAGCATGAGGTAGGTCTATTTTTGACCAAGTCTTCAGAATCAACATAACCACAGACTAAATCATGCAACCACTGTAAGTGATACTTGTGATTCTATGCTTCTAAGATACAATGGATATATTCACTTCTGCTTTTGTAAGTGATACGTCTAATTCTATGCTTCAAACCCACCAAAATAAACACAATGGCTATATTCACTTCTTAAGAAATCATGGCTTAGCATGGAAAGATCTAACATCTTGTACAATTCCCTGGGTACCTTAAGGCCATACAATGATTCTCTGAGTTTGCAAACAAATCTCCCTTTGCAATATTGAACAATTACTGATTTTTCCATGTACATATCTCTTCTAGTGATGATTTTGGGGGTATTAGGATCCCACAATCTACATCCCTTAACCCCATCACTGTAATCAACAAAGATATCAAACTTGTAGAAATTCAAAGATTTAAATAATGAAAATGACTTACGGCTTATTGGTACTTGTAGCCCAATCCCTTTCTTGTTCTTATGTCCATGTCGTTGATGCCATAAACAAGTGTCTGCACTTGCTTTCTTAGATACCATCAAAACTTCACTTTTTTTCAGTTTTTGCTTCGAGCTTATACATATTTCCAATCTGATTTTCCTTCATAACCATCAAACTTCCCTTGAACACTTGCAATTCTCAACCTTGACCTGAAAAATCATGACCAACAAAATCCAACACTCCTAGAGAAATTAAATTTTTCAGGCATATGTCTAACATTAGTTAATGTCCAAATAACCCCATCAAACATTTTGATTTTGACACTTCCAGCCCCAATAATCTCACAAGAATTATCATTACCCATAGGAACAACTCCAGTATCAATTGCTTGGGTAAACCAATTTCTATTTGGGAAATTATGGTGTGAGGCACCATAGTCTAAAATCTATTCTTCATAGTATTCAGAGACATTACTAATAGAAAAGGGCCCGATTCAACTAGATTTGCCTCTGATTTGGAGTCCACATTGGACTCCTTGGACTCCTGCAGCTTTCAACAATCATTTTCAAGATGTCCAACTTTATTACAGTGCAAACATCTTCCCTTACCCTTTCTTATTGTCGACTTAGCCTTGGATGTTCTACTCGAATCTTCTCCCCTTTCAATGGATTGACCTCTAGCCACCAATGTTTTTGTTACAGAGATTTCAAAAATAGATTTTCTCCACACCTCCTCAGACAATAGTGCTCTAACAATAGTGTCAAAATAAAGATTCTCAATTGTACTAAAGCTAATGGAAGTTACTAGATGATCCCAATATTCAGGTAAAGAATATAACAATGTGGCTGCCTTATCTTCATCATCAGGTTTAACATTCATACTATTCAACTGACAAATAAGAGTATTAAACACATTCAAATGATCTATGATTTTTGTATCTTCTTTCATTTTAAAGTTGTATAGTTGGCTCTTTAGATAAATATGATTCATGAAGGACTTCATTATATATAGGCTTTCCATTCTTCTCCATAAGCCTGATTTCGTTTTTTCTCCAATAATATGAAACAAGACATCATGAGCAAGACATAACCGAACTGTGCTAAGGGCTCTCGCATCTAGGTCATCTCACTCTTCATTGGTCATAGATGTAGGTTTTTTCCTCATACTCTTCATTGGTCGTAGATGCAGGTTTTTTCCTTGTGCCACCTAAAGCCTTATGCAACCTTGTCACACTTCATTAGTCATAGGTGTGGGTTTTTTCCTCCTAGTAGTTCATTGGTCATAGATGTGGGTTTTTTCCACCTACTCTTTATTGGTCATAGATGTGGGTTTTTTCCTCCTGCCATCTAAATCCTTATGCAACCTTCTCACTCTTCATTGGTCATAGATGCTGGTTGTTTCCTCCTACTCTTCTTTGTTCATAGATGCATATTTTTTCCTCCTTTCTTTAAAGCCTCGTGGTGTTGTTCAGTTTGATGTGCAAATTTTCGGCCGAAAAAATGCCACTAGGGATTTTGGAGACCCGTTTTTCACAAAAGTGTTACCCATCTTCATGATTTTACCCTTATACAATCGTTGTCCTATTAGAAAATCTAGCATTTTAAGTTTTCACATTCAAATTATTTTTACCATTAAATTTTTCAATTTCAAATTTAACACTTGTCATCTTTGCTATTAATTCTTTACACAAAGGCTCCCTCTTCAAAAATCAATTTAATTTTATATAAAATTTTACAAAAACTCC
>ML828908.1:0-13496 GCA_009831015.1 Picea engelmannii
GGGTTGACAAGGTGTCCTATTGGGTAGATCTTTCCCTAGGTCAAGGAGAGTTTCCAAGAGATCCTTCTCTAAGCCATGTAAATTGGATGAAGTGGTTGGGGTCAAGACTCAATGGGCATAGGGCTCAAGACATATAAGGGGTCGTAGTGTCTCATTCATTGGTGCCTTTGTAGAGGGTGTGTGGTACCTTCGTCCATAATGCACTTTTTCCAATACCATCAATTGAATTTTATCTTTCTTTCTTTATTTTATTTTAATATAGCATAAGGAGATGTTTAAGGTCACTTCCCTGGTGTGGTTCTAGGTGATGGCAATGTCACCCACAAACACCTAATGGAAATGAGAAGGCTGGCTCGTGATAAGACACCTTTTCTCTCAACCATGCAACTGAGAGCCATCACCTTGGTTTGGTGACCAGATGATGGTAATTTCATACCACTAGATATTCATCAATGTGATAGGTCGGCTCGTGATGAGACCTCCTATCATTCAACTAACCTTTTAAGCATTCTTTATTATATTGTGGGTCCCCTTTATTCAAAGATAAACATTTCATTTCTTTCTTGGGTGATCCCTGGGCAAAGCATTTGGAAGGTTTATACAAGGATTTTATCTTTGACCCAACATCAACCCCTCTGGGCCTTTAACCCCTTCTTCCCATAAAATGAGGGACAACCCCTTCTTGGGTCAATACACCCTAAAATCCCAAGAGATAAGGAAGTGGAGGACAATAATGATGGAAAGTGGTAAGTATGGTCTGGAACAATACGATAGCTCATTAAGGGAGTTCCCAGTAGCAAATCCACCCCTAATTAAAACCACTTACTTGGGCACAATGTCAACCACCAAGGTGAAGCAGGGCAAAAGGCATAATGTCCAAGCACATATCATGAAATCTAGAGAAATCTAAGATACAACATAATCAAATGGCTTAAATATTGAAATGATTCTCACCATATTACTGACTTGTATCTCATGGAACAAGGCCCACTACCTTCTAGAAGCTAGCTCGTGTGGTGGATGCTATCTGCAAATCTGTGACCATCTGTGGTGTTGAGTGGGTTTTCCATCTATGCAAAAAGGTACTGCTGGTCATGTAGTCTCTTGACACTCCATATCTACAACATGAGGGCCTCAAGACATGATCTCCTTAGTTATCCAAAAAATGGGGATAACATCTGGCTCTTACTTGGGGATATGTTCTCACTGTAGAGTACATGAGAACCTCAACATCTCCTGGTAGACTTGTGCATGCAAGGAAACATCAATCAAACTATCAAGTGCAGGATGTCCTACTCATCCTTGTTCTCATATGATCATAATCCAAACCAACTAAGCCAAAAAAAGATTTTTTTGACATTTTTTCAAAAAATTCTAAACTAAGAATGAAATCAATATGCAAGTAGGGTAGAATGAAAATGAAATGCATCTAAACTAGTATGAGAAATCAAAATGAAAATGCAGGGCAACAAGATGACTTACCTACTTACCTGGGGCATGGACCTTGAAGAAGTCATGTGCCACCCTGGAAATAATGTTTGAGGATAGATCCATTTACTGGTAGTGGCATCCTCCTCCTCTCTGTCGTGGATAAGTAGAAAGAGTCTGGTCCAGACACTTCCTCTATTTTGTGGGGGCATAGCCAAAGACTGTCGAACTTTTGATGCATTCCTGGTTTTTCTCTTCTTTTTTCCCACAATAGAACTTGATACCCTTCCTTGAAGTCTCTTTGTCTTTCCTTTTGATCAAAAGTTCCTTTTAATTTTTCTTGATTCCTTTCCATTTGATCGAAGGCCATTCTTCGAGTCTCATCCAATTCTACAAGCTGAGCGATCCACTCTTGCAATGTTTCCTTATATGTATTGGATTGTTGGGATATTTGTAGCACTGGAATTTGGAGATTTACAGGAAAGCGAGCCTCAAATCCGTACACCAACTCAAATGGAGTCCTTCCAATGGAGTTCTTGGTGGTTGTATGGTCGGCCCACAAGGCATACTTGATCTTGCTGTTCCAACTCTTCTTTTTCTCCCCAACAATATTTTTCACAATGTTCATGATGTTTTTGTTGCTGGATTCTGCCAATCCATTTGATTGAGAATAATAAATCAAAGAGTGTGATAAAAAATCCCATAATTGAAACAAAACTGATTGAGCACCACTGAGCTAAAGGCTTTGGTGCTATCAGTGGTTATCTTAGCAGGGACACCAAATCTAGTAATAATATTTTCCTTAAGGAATTTCATCACGACTTCTTTCGTTGCTTTCTTGGTTGGGACAACTTCCACCCACCTGGTGAAGTAATCAGTGGTGGTTAAAATCCATCGATATCCATTACTAGAATTGTCTTTGAATTCATCGATGAAATCCAGTCCCATTGTTGAAAGGGTGCTTCTACAATGATGAGTTTAAGGGGAAGGGCAGGGAGGCACTTCTTGCCGGTAAAAAATTGACATGGTTGACAATGTCTAACATATCGATGTGTGTTGGAGAAGATAGTAGGCCAATAGTACCATGCTCTTAAAATCTTATGGGCCGTGGTGCGTGCTGCAAAATGGCGTCCACAATGTCCTGCATGGAGTTCTGTGACTAACTTATCAACTTCTTCTTTTTCAACACATCTAAGGATTACCCCATTTGGATTTCTCCACCCAAGAACATCTTTTGTTAGGAAATACTTCATGGCTTTCGAGTCTCATGGCTCTTCTTTTATGCTCCACTAAATGATCAAGGCATGTGAGGTTTTTTAAGTAATAAATGATGTTTGAATACCATTCATTTTTTTCAATTTCATTTATGATGATGTTGACTTGCCCCTTTTGTCCTACCTCAATGGTCTCTTGATTGCTTTCTGTCATCATTTTTTCAAGCCCTTGTCCTTTAATTATATTACTTGGCTTGATTTCCAAACAATTTTCCTATATTTGTGACACCCACTTTCCCCTTGATCTAAGGCAATCTTGCTGTGATAAAACATCCTTTACGACGTGGTAGGGGACAAAGGCCTTGATCTTGTTGTATCCCACATAGGTTCGAAAGTGTTTGAGATACTTGACTAAAGCGTAAGCTTTTTTTTCCATAATGGTGTAATTCAATTATGAGTCCCTAATATTCTTTCTCATGGAGGCTATTGGTTGTTCGTCCCCTTGATCATTCTTTTGTAACAACACACCTGCAATGGTATGTTTCGAAGCAAAGGAGAAAATGATGAAGTCCTTGGAAAAGTTCGAGCTAACCAAAACAGGTGCGACAATTATTTCCTCCTTAATACATTCAAAAGACAACCTACCTTCACTTTCCCACTCAAAACATACATCCCTTTTTAGTAACTTGTTAAGGGGTTTAACAATTTCGACAAAGTTTGGGATGAATATCATGATAAAGTTAATCTGGCCGAAGAAGGATTGCAAGGCTTTATTGTCTTTAGGGAGATGCATTTTCTTGATGGCTTCAACCCTGGAAGGATCTATCGAGATTCCATCTTTAGAAATGATGTGTCCCAGTAACTTACCCTTGTCAACACCAAAATATGATTTCTTAGGGTTGAGAGAAATGCTATATTCCCTACATCTTTGGAAGATAGTTCTTAAGTGCTGAATATGTTGTTCCCTTGTTTTAGAAATGGCGGTTATATCATCTTGATATATCTCTATGAGATTTCAGATTAGATATCTGAAGGCATAATCCATGGCTTGCTGAAAAGTAGCCCCTGCGTTGGTGAGTCGAAAAGGCATTAGTAAATACTTATAGGTTCCCCAAGGGGTTGTAAAAGTAGTTTTGAGTTGATCATCCTCCTTTACCAAAATATTATTGTACCCCGAGAAACCATGAAGCATGGACATCATCTCTGCACCAGTCACCCTTTGAAAAATATATTCCATGTTTGGTAAGGGATAATTGTCCTTGAGTGAAGCTTGGTTTAAGTTTCTGAAGTCTACACATATCCTAATTTCACCAGTCTTTTTCCTTACAATAACTGGATTAGACCCCCATGATGAATATCTAATTGGTTCAATTATTCTCGCCTCAACCATATTTTGTAACTCTTCCTGTACTTGTGGGGAAACCTTCAGGTTCATCTGTCTAAGATTTTGTCTGAAAGGTTTCGCGCCATCAATGAGGGGAGTGGCATGTTGTATAACGTCTTCTCGGTTGGCCTTTAGATATTCGTAAAACCAAGTAAAGACATCCTTGAACTCTCTTATAAGTGTAGTCAAATTTTCCCTCTCATCAACTGTTGTTCCTTTACCAAATTTTATTAACTTCGAGGATTCTTCGGTTCCAAAGTTGCATTCAATAATCTCTTCACTGATTTTGTTGGAAGGTTTCCATTTATACATATCATTTTGGTCAAAGAGGTTTTTTAAAGGAATAATTCCTTTGGGTAGGGGCCCGTCATCTACATCGATGATCTCAATGCTTTCCTTCTCAGCCAATAGGTTTATTCAGGCTTCAGATAATTCTCCCTCATTCTGTATAAAGTGGAGAAGTTGGCTATCATTTTCAAAAACTTGCCAATGTTCCAAGTTTTCAGGTAATGAAGGCTTGAATTTGACTTCCACCTTGTAGAAACTGATTTCTTTGGAAAGTTGTAAGTTTGAGGCGGAAACAACAAGACTATCTACCAAGTGATTTTCTTCCCTATGGATGGCATCAATGGAAAAGTTGTCAAACTCTTTATGGCCTCCAAAACGACATCTCTATACTACTTTAACCTTGGGTTTTTTGCGACAAACTTCCTATTGACTTGTGAAATGATTAGGTCGTAGTCCTCTTTTACGTGTAGTTTCTTGATGTTCATATCGATGGCCAGGTTGATGCCTAGGATAAGGGCTTCATACTCAACAATGTTATTTGTGCAGTCAAACTCAACTCTGTATGAAAAAGGGTGGTCTCCTTATCCAATGACCTTAAGACTATTCCTGCACCCGAGCCCGCACTTGAGTGTGTACCATCAAAATCCAGTCCCCAAGATCCTTCTTTTCTTTCTTCATCTATGAAAGGGGAATCCACCAGAATAAACACATTGTCTATTCCTTCTTCCAGAACCTGATGGTTTACTTTGTCACGACCCACAATATTTTTGGTTTTGGTATTGTCTTGGAGAGACACTTTCTCTTTAACTTTGTTGATCTCACACCTCATTTTTTCTAGAGGTTCTGAAAGTATTTGCTGAAAGTATTGTGAGAATTTCACTTCGGCCAATTCTGTGGTTTGCTTGTTTTCTAATTCCAGGATCTCGTTTGGTGGGCGAGGTGTTTTTTCTAATGTTCTCTCTCTCTCCCTTCTTCTAAAAGGTTGATCATGAGACACACTGCCCTATCAATTGCTTTCTCTCATTCCTCTTGTAGGTAAATCTTGACATCTGAGGGAATTTCTGGTGAAACAAAGTCATCAACATGATTAATCTGAAGAGCCTTCTTGGGGTTCTCTTCTTCTTGTATGAGAGAGGTGGATAATTTTTCTTATATTTCACATGCTCTCTCTTGAGCTTCAAACAAAGTAGCAGGACTTTCCCTAATCAGGATCCCATACAAATTTTTCATAGTTGATAGATATAGCTTGAGAATGGCAGCTTGAGGAGGCTTCAACTCCTCATAAAACATCTTACGAGGGTGTTAAAACTATCTTTGAAATACATTATGTCTTCCCTTGTTTTTATTTTGTAGTCATGGAGCTGATTACACAAGGATTGATAATCTCTCTTTTTCTCGAATCTTTTGGTGAAAAGTTCCTGAAAGAAGTTCCAATTTGTGATTGTCATTGGGGGAATGTTGTCAAATCACTCCTTCTCCTTCCCAACAAAAGTGTAAGAGAAAATTTTCATCTAGATATCCTCATGTTGGTCATAGGGTTCTAAAATACGCATAAAAAGATACAAGTGATATTCTGGTTCAAGAAGGTCCTCCCATGAAAAATATGGGTAGCCATTCTTTGAAGTCCTTTGGGAGTTTATGAGTGTATCCGAGGGTCTTCACTATGTCCAAAGGTTTGTGTGCCTCTTTGTTTTGCAGGCTCCAATTAACGCTTGGCAAGGTGGGTATAGGTGAAGGTGGAGGTGTGGAAATAGCCGGTGAGGATGGAGGGCTAGGAGAGGTAGAAGAGCAATTATGAGGGATGAGGGACTTTGAGGGACTAGGTCCTTTGGGTGGTTCTTTACAACTTCTGGAGGGTTTGTTGGTTGCACATTTCTTTTGTGGCATGGTGGAGTCGCCAGAAGAGTTTTTGGGAAAAGCTTTGTCGAAAAGGTGGAAAGGGAACGTCCTTTGGGTGGAGTCTCCAAGCAAGCTAAGGGAAAGGCTTTGGGATAACTCACCAAAGTGTCATTAGGGTACGAAGAATAGTCAAAATATTCCCCATAAATGACGCCAAAATGTTATAGCCCAATTTTTAGGTTGGGAAAATCTCGACCCAACCACAATGCAAGAGATACAACTTGGGAATCCTACACCCAATGTCACCTCGATGTAGGTCCCACACTTCAAGGGTGACTAGGTCACTCTAGGGAGGTGATCCCAGTGACCCTAGGGGGATTGAGATGGAGATGGAGGGAAATGGAAGTGAAGCCCCTAGAGGTCAAGTATAAGTTGAGTAAAAGTGGAGGGATAGATGCCTTTCAAGTCAAGTAATTGTTTCCCCACATGTATAATACTTCTCCAGATGATTGTACCTGCCCAAGACACAAGAAAAGACACTTTGAAATGATAGATGTTAGTTGGATCAACAAGTTAAGCTTTCTGTCCCTAATTTGCAGAACTAGATATCGGTTTATATCAGAAAATAAAACATCTAAAATCAACATATAAAGATCTAGACTAGTTAGGTAAATCAACATCAAACTTAGCAATGAACAAAGGCTGAAAAATGACACTTAAGAAGCTAGATAAGATGGCTGTTGTAAACATGTGTTTTCTGCAGAAAATTGTAGTCTTATTGCTGTAGCATTTAGTAGTATGCAACAGAAAAATCAACAATCAAAACTTTCCAAGAACTAGCCCAAAAGATGCACCCTAGTTAGTAGAGTTAGTGTACAAAATTTAGGGGCTAGTCTAGGGTTAGTTTAGGAGTTATGAGAGTGTTAATAGCTAGGGTTATGCAGCCCTAATGTTTGTAGGTTAAATTTTGTAATGAAAATTAGAGTAGTGGGAGAGAGGGGACGCCCTAGTGGGGGAAACTCCTCTCAATGAGGCAAATCAACTTCAAGCAAGAAACCTTTCAAAATACCAAAACTTGCGTTTCCCAAGGCAATGATTTTATATCTCCAATGAAAAATAGTATGACTAGTGCCTTTACTATTGTGTTAATGGAGTCAAACAAACAAATATCATAGAGAAGCTACCTCCTTGGGGGTGTAAGCCCTTTTACTTCCTAGGGCAAGTTTCTCTAGTCTAGGGTTTAAGCTAAGAGGGTGTATGCCATTATACTTCTCTTAGTAAACCCTTGTATAATCAATGATATGAAGCAATAAAATGATGAAGACTATGGTGGGGGTGTAAGCTCTTATAATTCCCACCTAGCTCCTAGCATAAAAATACTTGACTTAAAAAATGATAGCATAATAGTAGAAAATCATACCAAGATCAAGAGAAATGCCAAGATAATCCACCACAAGAACTAGAAAACATCATCCAAGGCTAGCACTAGAATTCCATCAACCATTCACCAATAGATAGCCATAAACAAATACACAAGAGATAGAAAGAGTCAAGTATAGTGCAAATTTCAGACCAAGACCTCTCACAAGAGGGAGAGTTATGATTAAAATGCGATCTTATGATCTCTGTTTATAAAAAATTTAGATAACATAGTTTGTCCACAAATTAAGGAGTAAACCACATGATTAGGGGTCAACAACCCTAATATTTCCCCCTTAACAAAGTAAAATTAAACAATTCACTTAAAATTTCACCTTTTTCACAAATAAAACCCTAATTTAGGAGGACGTCACCCCTTTAGGGGACGTTTTTCCACTTTGAGGAAGTCGTTGGTGTTGGAGAAGAATAGGTAGGCATCCAAAGGCCATATGTCAGGCATCTAAGCACTCTCATCATGGTGAATAACTTTCTCCTCCTCAAATGCCCATGTGTCAAAAGAGTGTCACCTCACCACCATGCCCTAGCCCCAAAAGCATGACGTCAAGCTCAAAATAGGACGTTTTTCCCCTCCTGGGAAAATAGTTTGGCAAGTGAGGGCTGGAATAGGTCATCCAAGTCATCATCAAGGCCTTCCAAGTCTAATATCTCTCTTCCGGCACGCGGCCCCCTGACATCCAACTTGTGGGATTGTAGCCTCATGGAAGCCCAAGCTAGGTTTGTTCTCCTAAAACTATCCACCAACTAGGTCCTTCAAAGACAAATGAGCACACCCTCCAAGGATCTCAAGTCATAACATCATGATAAGTGAATCCAATCAATAAATATTCCACCTAAGCATGTGCATCAAAGATTACTATATCAAACAATTAACAACTCAAAGACACTATGCAACTTTTCAAGCTTGAACATGGGAGGGTTGACTAGGTGTCCTATTGGGTAGATCTTGCCCTAGGTGAAGTAGAGTTTCCAAGAGATCCTTCTCTAAGACATGTAAAGTGGATGTAGTGGTTGGGGTCAAGAATCAATGGGCATAGGGCTCATGAAATATAAGGGGTCGTAGTGTCTCATTCATGGGTTCCTTTGTAGAGGGTGTGTGGTACCTTCATCTGCAATGCACTTTTTCCAGGCTCATCAATCACCTTTTATCTTTATTTCTTTATTCTCTTTTAATATAGCATAAGGAGAGGTTGAAGGTCACTGCCCTGGCGTGGTGACCAGGTGATGGCAATGTCACCCACAAACACCTAATGGAAATGAGAAGGTTGTCTCGTGATGAGACCCCCTTTCTCTCAGCCATGCAACTGAGTGTCATTACCCTAGTTTGGTGACCAGATGATAGTAATGTCATACCACTATATACTCATGGACGTGATAGGCCAGCTCGTTATGAGACCTCCTATCCTTCAACTAACCTTTTAAGCATTATTTATTATATTGTGGGTCCCCCCTTTTCAAATATAATTGTTTCATTTCTTTCTTGGGTGATATTTGGGCGAAGCATATAGAAGGTTTATATAAGACTTTTATCTTTTACTCAACATCAAACCCTTTTGGGCCTTATCCCCTTCTTCCCATAAAATGAGGGACAACCCCTTCTTGGGTCAATACAACCTAAAATCCCAAGCGATAAGTAAATGGAGGGGAATAATGATGGAAAGTGGTAAGTATGGACGAGAACGGTGCGATGGCTCATTAAGGGAGTTCCCAGTAGCAAAACCACCCCCAAGAAAAACCACTTAGTAGGGCACAATGTCAACCACCAAGGTGAAGCAGGGAAAAAGGCATAATGTCCAAGCACATATCATGAAATCTAGAGCAATCTAAGATACACCATAATGAAATGGCTTAAATAGTGTAACGATTCTCACCATAATACTGACTTGTACCTCATGGAGCAAGGACCACTACCTTTCAGAAGCCAACTAGTGTGGTGGATGCCATCTGCAAATCTATGACCATCTGTGGTGGTGAGTGGGTTTTCCATCTATGAAAAAAAGTATTGCTGGTCATGTAGTCTCTCGACACTCCATATCTGCATCCTGAGGGCCTCAAGACATGATCTCCTTACTTATCCACAAAATGGGGATAACAACCCTGAAACCATCATATTCAGAGAGCACATTAAACCATTGGCAGCTGTCCACTTCCATATTTTAGTTTCACACTTCTAAACTTCAACTCTCTTATTGGACTCACATGCTCCTCTTCATATTAAGGGGGGGAATGTTGTAAACATAATCTGTTAAGGTTACACACTTGAAGGAATGTCAAATGTCAAGTGATAGGAAACATCATCGGGAGTCCAAAAGACCTATGGGAAGACAGATCCAAAGGTCAATCTCATGTATTTATATCTGTATCATATTAATGAGAAAGTATTCCACATTTTATCTACATTTATGTTCCAACACATTTAACATTTCCGCAATGACTGTCTATTCACCACTTTATCTATTCTACCTAGAATAATGAATATGTCCTTGTCAAGAGCTATAAATATGAACAAATAAAGGTGAACCAACAAAGATTATGAAGGATCACATCATATATGATGGGATGGATGTTGATCATGGACATTTAATTCTTGGGTGGATTATTGAATTGAAGGGATTGAATGATTATCCCTTATCTTCCCCCGACCTTGGGGTGGTGGGATATAGGCCCTATCCTACCCTGACCTTGGGTACTTTAGTAAACATAGGAGTATTTTTTAATATTATCGGTTCGTGCAACATGCTACTGCTCCTAATCCACAATAGTTATTTCATTTAACATTGTAGTAATGACTATCCATTCACTGCCCTAGCTATTCAGGTTGACAATTGCATCCCATTTGAGCTAGTTCACCATATATAAATTTGTATTCGAAATCTCTTATTTAGTAGGAGCTGAAAAAATTGGATCAACTAATAATTGCTTCTTCAATTTGCTTAACCATAACGAGACTAAGTTTCCAAACTCTAGATCATTGTAATGAGCTAGGATAACAAAGGGATAAATCCAATTTAAATAGCGAATTCATAAGTGCTACTTGTTTAAAGATTGTAAGTTGAGCGGGTAATTATTGTATGAAAAACCACTACTAAACAAATGTATCTTTCAGAGAACTAAGTAGAGTTATGAAGTTATTGGTTGTAATTTGAAAAAATTTAGTTGGTGCCAATTTTTTTTCTTATTTAACATTGTTAAAATCGATAGGTCGATGAAATGGAAAGGCACAAGTAGTAAATGGACAATAGATTTAGAAGATATGGTGTCCCATGAAAAGCAACAATAAATATATTAAATAGATTTCGGGAAGTGCCACACCATAATCATCAAGTTGTAATCCTTGTAATACCCTTGGTTTGATCAATCGTAAACCTATACATCTAGGATTATCTTTGGGAGTTTTCACCACATGAGGCCCTCACATTGCTCTTGGAAAGTTAGGTACTCATTTTAGAAGCAGAGGGTGATTAACTTGTGAATAACATAGATGAACTCCCTGGAAAATTTTGAGGTATTCTTTAAGCCCATAGTTTACATATCAACTAGGCTTTGGGAAAAATTGAAGTATTCATTGAGCCCCATAGTTTACACAATAACCAAGCTAAGTCCATGTATGATTGTGAGAGGAGACCAATATCATAGTTTCAGATAATAGAGCACAAGCCTTTTAGAGGATTTTTTTCTTCACCAATTCATTAATACACACCCCCTTTTGTATCTTTCTAAATAGATTTTAGCAATTTTAGGATCATAGCTACCACCCTCCCTTAGTAAATAGAACATAGCATTAAAATCAATTGAAGTGAGGGGATAAGATTTATTGCCTGGAAATTGAGCATTTACCAATCTTCCCCATGGTGGCTTCATCTTGTTGACCAATATGTTATAATGTTCATTCATAAAGGGGGTTTTTAAATTGTGAAAAATAGAGTCAATATATTGTAGGTATTGGAGGGGGGGACGGGCCGGGGCCGGGGGGGGGCAATGTGGGGTACGAGGGGGTTTATAGGTATTGGGGGCTAGAAAAAGGGGTATTTGGTAAAAATAGGGGCTATCTAGTAAAAATAGTTTTTTTTGTTTATTGGAAAAATGTATTGGGAGGCGGGGTTTAACAAAAGGATTTTGGGAGGTATTTATCAATATCTAGTGAAATTAGAGGTATTCTTTAATATCCCCTGAATGCTTGCAATTTATCACATGTTTACTAAGTGAAGAACCTGTGATATTATCTCAACATCATAGTGTTTGGTGCACCATTGAACCAATTCCGAGTAATTGAAAACTTCAGGGATACATGCCGCTTTGACCAATCTAGAATTCTATGCTAAAGTTGGCTATTCCTTCCTCTATCTTGTATAATACTCGACTCGGTTGTACTCGGGGTCATGTTTATCTTTGGTATTGTTAGTGTGGACCATACATAGTTCCTTCATATTAGGAATGATGATAGGCTTTAGCTATAGTGGTAGTGTCTCTAAAAGTGACATTTCAGGTTTAGGGAACCCAAATTTCCTTTTCAACTCCTTTGAAGGGTGATGCTTCTATTATCGTTGCAGTTAGGACCTATGCTTCATGAATTTGTATGGTCACACACACACACATATTTGTGACCATATGGATCCAGATATATATATGCATGCATGTATGCATGTATGTATGTATGTATATGGTAGCCTTCTTCACACATACTAGTGGTAGGGCTTCTTGATACCTATGACGGTGGCAGAGTAGTAGCAACTGAACCTTGCTTAACTAGGGGAAACACTTGAATTAGTCAGCCCATTTTCTTCGGAAAAAATATCATCATCCCATGACTCACCTTCCTTCTATTGATGGTGATACTGGCGTTAGTATATCTTGGTCACTTCCCCAAAGGGAACCTACTCGATAATATTTCCTTTCATCATAATCTCAAGCCTTTTCCTACTACCCATTGAATCAATGCGAAATATATATTGAACTCTCCCTATAATGACAACATCCATCCTCATCACCTCCTTCACATTTTTGGACTCCAAAAAGGTCCAAACACAACTCCCAAGTTATTGAGAGAGGATATCATTGTCATCTTGGAGGCCCATTTTACAACTCCATAGAGAGATTGTGAGTAATGGATTCCGCTTGATCTATCAGTTACCTGCAACAATTTAGACTCCTGCTACATGATTTTGGGTGCTTATGGTACCTAGCCTGACAAATTTCAATGTTCATTATTTTTATTGCTTCCAAGAAGAAGCAATTTACTTATCAATATTCACATTCAAATTCATATTACTTATGAATTTGTATGGTCACACACACACATATTTGTGACCATATGGATCCATATATATATATATATATATATATATATATATATATGTATGTATGTATGTATGTATGTATGTATGTATATGGTAGCCTTCTTCACACATACCAGTGGTAGGGATTCTTAATACCTACGACAGTGGCAGAGTAGTAGCAATTGACCCTTGCTTAACTAGGGGAATCACTTGACTTAGTCAACCCATTTGCTTAGGAAAAACCATCGTCATCCCACGACTCACCTTCCTTTTATTGATGGTGCTACCAACGTTAGTATATCTTGGCCACTTCCCCAAAGAGAACCTACTCGATAATATTTCCTTTCATCAGAATCTCAAGCCTTTTCCTACTACCCATTGAATCAATGCGAAATCTACATTGAACTCTCCCTATAATGAAAACATCCATCATTATCACCTCATTCACATTTTTGGACTCCAAAAAGGTCCAAACACAACTCCCAAGTGATCCGTCAGGATTTTTCGAAATGACTATGGTTGAGTTTTTATTTGCATGCATTAAATGACCATTGGGAAAATTAACGAAAGAGCGAGGAAAGAAGTGAATTATACAGCCATTAACATAATTGCAAATCTGAAATGCAATGA
>ML828908.1:46833-58823 GCA_009831015.1 Picea engelmannii
GGCAGGGTTTTTTAATATATTTTATACTTCTTATCTAAAAAAAAAAAAAAAAAATCAAATTAGAGACCATTTCTACAACAAGGCTATAAACATCACAAGAGATAGTTTTGAAAGACTTTGATTGAACCAACAAAAAGATGGAAAGATCCATCTTAAACATATGTTGGTGCCTTCCAACGATGGGATTGGTGGGGTGTTGGTCTCTTACTCATAATTCATGTAATGTATTACAAATCGTTAGTGCAAGGGTATATCTCTCTCATGCATCTCCATCAATAATTGCATTTGGAATAAATTAGATCACTTTATATAACATGCTTAAAAAGGAATATGCCACTCATAAATATTATGAACCATGCGTGGCTCATTTGGTAAAGGCAATATACTTGATTTTTGTATTTAATTTGAGTGGCCGATTGTGTATTATTAAACAAAATCTTTATATTATATTATTGATAAGAGGAATTTGTAATGGGTGATGTGCAATTTTGTTTTTCATATCATAATAACAAAATTGCAATTATAAATATAATATAAAATTTATATTATATTTAACACATTGTTGAATCGACCTTTAACATTGGGATATTATTAACAATGTAAGGACCATGGTAGATGAGTGATGGATTGAACATAGATGAATATTGTAGCCATTGTAGAGTAGGGTTTTGAACTTTTGCATATTAAATTTATGCGACAAAAATAACTATGGAAGATCTGTTGTAGCAGATTAGAGGATCGGGGTAGAGTGGCATAGATCCACAATGTGTAGGTAACAAGACAGATATGGTGGCTACGATTCTGAGTATGCATGGCACCCTATTGTTCAAAGAGGCGGTACAACTAACAACCCAATCAACTGAACAATCAAATGGGTAGGGTAGGAAAGCTAACAAAGCTTGAATCAAGAGAGAAAAGGGATGAAGTAACAACCTCAAAAAGGAATGGAAAGATTAAAAATGGCTGCCAAGCTAAAAAAACTATAAACCCTAGGTATGAAGTCACATTTCAGAAAATTAGCAGTTATATACAATATATGAAGGACCATGCAATCATAAGGAATTTTATGGGTATTTGACCATCAGAGAAGGCCCTTTCTTGGTGGGTCAAAACCTCATGGAAGCCTAAAGGCCAAGTGGATCTAAATATAGGCTCTAATAGTTTCTTCACTGTGATGTTCACATGCATTGAAGATCTAGACAGTGTATTTGAAGATGACCCTTACTTTTTCAACTTGAGAGGTCTACACTTGAGATCTTGGATAGAACAATTTACCCCATAAAAATAATATTTCATTGAAGCTCCATTGTGGATCATAATGTATTCTCTACCCCATAAGTTTTGGAAGAAGAAACACTCATTGGTATAGGTCATACCCTTGACATTTTTTTCAAAACCTCTAAGGTAACATGTATAGGGTGATACACCTCATATGGAAGGATTTGTGTTTATATGAATGTGTTAGGAGCTCTCCTAGAATCCATCAACATTAGCTTTCAGAACAATGAATGGATCAAAACTCTAGATTATTAGCATGTCCCATTTAGATGTTGAAAATGTCATGAGCATGGACACTTATTCAAGGATTTTCCTCGCAAAAAAACCAAGTTGAAGCAGACTACTGATTAGGAGGGATTTACCAAAGTCCAAGGCATAAGGAAATAGGGGAAAAAGCCAATCAAATATACCTAAGGAACACAAGACAAAATCTCCAATAGTTTCCATAGAATATTAGAGTTGGGAGACACAAAAAATCCCACAAAAACCAAATTAGACTATGAACAACAACAACAAGTAAATGATATAATAGAAGAGGAAGCTAAATGCAAGAAGACTGCCCCACCAAGCACTAGTGACAAGTAAAATTCACAAAATGATGTAGATATGGAAATGATAATGGAATAAGAGACACATGAATATTCTAAGGAAGAATTCATCCCACGAGATATGGAGTTAGAAGTGCATGAAATAGATATACTGGTTCTTATTTTAACCCACGAGGAAACATAATTTCTCTACCTCGTAGAGGCTCAATTACTCCAACTTCAGAAGGATTTAGTGAAGGGAAAAAAAAACCAGGGGGTATCAAATCCAAACCAAAGCTTTGCAAGTGGCCTTAAGGTAAGAAATAACCCTCTTAAATATTAGAAAAATCCAACGGTGGACGAAAATAAGATGGGAATGAAGTCCACAACAAAAAAATAGAATTAGAAGTGTTAGGAAATATACTTCCTTGCTAAACCTAATAGACGAGGGGAAGAAAGATTTAAACAAGAAAGTACATGAAAAATCAATCAAACAATACACATAGATTTTACCCTAGAAACCCAAACGAGAAAACCAACATTCCTTGAGCATGTCTCTCTTGTTGTCTTATTCATTCAGAGTAAAGGGTTACATGACTAACCTTGGTATAAACCTAAGACATAATCATCATCACACCCTCTTGCTTTACACAAGAACAACCTTGTAGCCAAATTGACTTACATCTACATGACCAACAACCTTCTCCTAAATATAAGTATGAATATCAAACACAACCTCTAACTCAATACAATTACAACACGCCTTATTTCTAGGATTTACATAATGCAACACCCTTAAGAATGGAACCCCAAAAATGATTATAGATCCATGCAGATCATTTGCTACAAATATGGTGAATCTCAGGATTCTATTACAATAAACTAATGGTCGAATTACCAATTGAATACCAGTCAATCTTCATTCGGTCTTCAACCAGTTTCCACACAACCTCCTGATGATATCTTGTCGGTTGACCTCTCGACTTGTTATCAATCACTTCGACTTCGAATTTTCATGGTTGATCACTTCGACCTTCGAATTTCACCACAAAGAATATAACAACCCAACATTCTCTGACTTGTTGTCTTCTTTGTTGAAACAAGAGAACCTGGAATTTTGTTCAAAGACCTAGGGAAACAATGTCTATTTCCTCTTTGTACCAAAATAACTTCACAACACTCACAAACTTAGTCAAAGAGTCTTCTATGTTTTCCAACGTGTCTACTTTCTCCAACAAAACCTTGTTGTTTTCCACCCTGTCTCTTACGAAATGGTATTGTACATGAATATGCTTTGTCTTGGAATGGTAAGCCAGGTTCTTTGCCAGAAATATTGCACTTTGACTATCGCAATTTATCTTCATAGCTCTCTACTCAAACTTAATCCTTGAACACAATCGTTGCAAGCATACCGCTTCTTTGCTTCCATGAGTGGTTGTCATGTATTTAGATTCTCTTGTTGACAAGGCTATGACAACCTGTAGCTTACTCATCTAGCTAATTACTCCACTAAACATCTTGAACAAATATCCACTGGTTGACCTTTGTCGATCCAAATTTCCGGCCCAGTCGACATCGACAAAACCATGTACATCTACTTTATTTTCAACTTCAGGTGCCACAAAAATACCTGAACACTCTCTTGACAACTGTCCAATGCTCTTTTCTAGGTGTTGACATGTATCTGATCAACACTCCCACTTCATGGGAAATGTATGGTCGAGTGCATACCATTATATACATTAGAATACAAACAACACTCACATAGGGAACATGTGGCATGTCATCTATTTATTCTTGTGTCTTTGGACATTGTTTAGCAGTTAGCCTTGCTCCTACAGGAATTGACACCTTTACAAGTTTGCAATCTCGCATGTTGAAACACTTCAATATTGTTTCAATATATTTCCTCTCGTTCAACCACAACTTTCTAACTGTCCGATCTCTCTTGATTTGCATTCCCAGAATGAAGTTCATTGCACCAATATCCTTCATGTCTAACTTGGAGGATAGCTTCTTCTTCACCTCCTTTATCACATCCATGTTGTTTTCGATCAACAACATGTCATTGACATACAATGCTAGATATATGAAACACTCAACTTCTTCCTTGGAATATACACAATGATCAACTTTATTTCTCACAAATCCCAAACTAAAGATGTATGTGTCAAAATTTTGGTACCACATCCTTGGCGATTGTTTTAGACCATAAAGGGATCTTTTCAATTTGCAGACTATCTCTTTCTTTCCCTTTACTACAAATCCTTCAGGTTATTTCATGTAGATTTCTTCTTCTAGGTCCCCATGTAGGAACATTGTCTTCACATCCATATTCTCTATTTCAAGTTCAAATGCAACAACTAGAGACATTAGTACTCTAATGGAAGTTAATTTTGCGACAGGGGAAAAAATAACACAGAAGTCAACTCCTTTGACTTGGGAATATCCTTTCACTACGAGTCGAGCTTTGAATTTATCGACTTGACCTACTGCATTCATTTTTTTCTTGAACACCCTCTTGCTACCAACGAGCTTTCTTCCACTAGGTAATTCAACCAAATCCCACGTCTCATTATTGTGCAAGGATTCCATCTCTTTGACCATGGCATCCTTCTAGAGTCTACCCTTTGTCGAGTTGATTTCCTCCTTTACCGACTTGGGCTCCTTGTCAATGCAAGTTAGCATAAATGTAGAACGAAAATCGATTGGACTATACATTTCGACTGGTTTTTGTTGATGTTAGTGGTAGCATCAAACATGTATTTCTGCATAGGTCTATGTGTCTAGACGCGTGGAAATCGTCCAAAACCTTATACTCTTGGATTTAATTTAACTAAAGGAATTATTAAATTAAATTACTTTTATTAATTAATTATGTAATTAGTTAATTGAGTTATTTAAGGAAAGTGATAAAAGCAATTAGCATGTTTCTAAATATCAAGTGAGTGTGAGAAGCAATCTCAACATGCAATCACTTTGGAGATATAAGTCATGATTATAAAATCAAGGCTAGGGTGAAGGAAGAAAACACTTTTGACTTGAAAGGTGTTGAGGAAGTCGATATAGAGTATTGGGTCACGAAGGACTGTGATTCAAGATCTTGGATAGGTGGAGAATGACTTCCATCTAGAGATCATATCAAGGAGAAGAGAGAATAGAGGCAGTGGAGGTGGGTTTCTGTCAGAGGAAGCCACATGAAAGTGTCGTGTCATACAGAGTTTTCTGTATAGGATTTCCATACTCGTACGCAGGTTTAAATGGATACAATCACATACATACGCAGGTTTGTTGTAGCAAAGTCATGTACACCTTGTAAAGCGTGCAATTTTTGTTTGTACAATAGGTCAAACTTTGCTAGGTTTGTCTGTGGTTGTATTTCTCTCAGTGGGACATTATCCTTGTTATGGGAGTCTTAATTTTAGCATAATAAAATCATTCTCAACACTAGTTTTCCCTCCGGTTTTTTTTTTCCAGGGGTTTATACCCAAAAATATTGGTGTTCATGTCTTGATTTGGTTTCCTTGTTTATTCTTATGTTGCATGTCTAGTTGATTACTCAATTGTGATTTAATTCAATAACTGATTTATTTGGAATTAACACTCGAGTGTTGAGTAATAAATATTTAAACATGGTATTAGAGCAGGTTATTTGAAGGGAAGACAGATCTCAGATCCATAGTATATACATAACCAACAGGCAGAAATTGAAGGACATATTTATGGAAAACAACTGTACAGAGGTAGAACCTATTTTTTCAGGGGTGTACGCGGGTCACATAAAGCACAATCACGTACATACATGGGATTCCTTGAGCACAATCACATATATAAAAGTCTTAGCGGAGACAATCACGTACATATGTGGGTTGCAGTGGTGACAATAATGTACATGCGTGGGTTACAACGGTGACAATCGCCTACAAGCCCGTACATGTCTATACAAGGGAAGTTTTTAGTAGTAGGTTATTTCTAGGGCAATTTATCAGGTCTTAGGGATGGAAACAACACCATTGACAGTTGAACGAATATTGGATGGAGCATCCAACTTCTTGTCTTGGAGAGTAAGGGTAACTTTCACGTTGAAGGAGTATGACCTTTGGGAGTTAGTGGTTAAAGTAGTTACTCCACTGACATATCATGTAGCTTTGGATGCTCACAACAAGAAGGAGATCAAAGCAAAAAGGGTCCTCCTAGATTTCTTGAAGGATCCTCTAATCCCTCACCTAACCGAGAAGAAGATGACGAAAGAGATGTTTGATGCCTTGGTAAGTTTATTCCAGAATAAGAAAATGAATAAGAAGATGTCCTTAAGGAATAAAATTAGATCAGTGCAGATGTCTAGATCTGATAATGTTACCAACTATCTCATGAGGATCACACATATGCATGATCAACTTGCAACCATAGGGGAGAAAACGAAGGACACTGAGCTCATGAATGTGGCATTGAATGGTCTTCCGAAGTCTTGGGAACCATTTTTCAAGGGAGTTTGCACTCGGGAAAATATCCTAGATTGGTAGAGACTTTGGGATGATTTCATCTAGGAAGAGACTCATGAGGAGTCTAAGAGCAACAAGTAAGGAAGTAGTGAAGAGAACTTGGCTCTTGTTAGTAAGACAAGAAAGGGAAAGGAAAGAGTTCTAGCAACAAGGATAACATTGATGGAGGATCATCACAACCAGGGAAGAAGAAGGACTTGAGTAAAATCAAGTGTTTCTCATGTCATAAAAATGGACATTATGCATCTTAGTGTATGTAGAAGAAGAAGAAGGGTAATGGAAAGACACATACAACAACATCAATAGAGACACAACTTGATGATTTTGCAGTGAAGTTTGAGAAGGATCAATCACTGGTTTATTTCCTTTCTACTAGAACAACAACAAGGAGTGCTTGGTTCTTGGACAATGGTGCATCTCGTCATATGACAGAAGAATGAGAGATATTTAGCAGGCTGACGAAGAGTGACACAAATATTCATGTACAACTTGGTGATGATGCCAAGTAAAATGAAGGGAGAGGGAATAGTTACGTTTCAGCTTGAGTCAGGAGGATTGTTAGATGCCCATGATGTGCTTTACGTACCAGGTTTGAAGAATAATTTTCTTTCTGTCTCATCTATGGAGGACATGGGTTTTTCCATTAATTTTCAGAAAGGGAAGGTACTCATATGTACAGAGAAAGCTATCCCAAACAACACAATAGTCGTTGGGGTTAGAGAAGGCACTTTATATAGGTTTTAGGGTAAGCCTTTTTAGGATTTGGTACATGAAAGTGACAACCTATGTGAGTTTTGGCACAATAGGTTGGGACACCTACACTACAGGGCATTGCCAATTCTGAGGGGGATTTTTACATGTCTTCCAGATTTTAGGATTTAGTAGCATGGAGTGTGCAAACGGTGTGCACTTGTCAAGAATGCCAAGGTTGTTTTTCCTAGTAGCGAGAGTAGGTCCAAAGGGATTTTGGATCTTATTCATTCATATGTGAGTGGGCCAATGTCAGTAGCATCATTGCATGGATCATCATACCATGTGACGTTTATTGATGATTTCTCCATGAAAAACTAGATCTTCTTTGTGAAGGCCAAGGATGAGGTCTTCAGTCGGTTCAGAGAGTTCAGGGCTAAAGTAGAGAACTAGACAGGTAAGAAGATAAAGGTGTTGATATCAGATAATGGGAGAGAGTACACCTCCAATGAATTCAAGGATTTATACAAGGAGGCAGGGATAAAGAGGGAGCTGATAGTCTCATACAACCCTCGACATAATGGGGTTGTGCAGAGAAAGAATCAATCCATCATCGGTTCTTCCAGATCTATGATACATGACTTGGAGTTTCCTATATTCCTATGGGAAAAGGCATGTAACACAAGCGTGTATATACAAAACAAGAGTCCTTAGAGGATATTAGGGGAAAAGACTCCATAGGAAGCATTCTCAAGAATGAAGCCAAAGATAGGTCATTTGAGGATATTTGGTTGTCTAGTTTATATCCATGTGCTTGTGGATAAGAGAATGAATATGGAGCTTTCAAGACATAAGGGTATATTTGTGGGGTACATTGAGACCTCAAAGGCTTACAAGATCTTCATTACAGTGTAGAGGAAGACAATTGTGAGAAACGATGTTAAGTTCGAGGATAACTTGACATCTAGGAGTACTCAAAAATCATCTGAAGTGACATAGGACGAGGAGAAATAGGCTTCGAAGGATGAGAAACAATTAATAGTTCAAAATTTAGGTGGAGAGGAGGAGTTATCCCCTTCTAGTCTTTCAAGAGACCTAGAAGGCTATAAAAAACATTGAGGGATGCTGGTGAGGCTCCTAGGAGTGCAGTTAGAGAGTGAAAGCCTCCAAAGAAGTTTCTGAACTATATGATGCTTATGAGTAGCATCATTGATGCTGAGCCTTCCAGTTTTGAGGAAGCTGCAGATCAACTGTTATGGCGTGATTCCATGATAGAGGAGTACACCTCTATTATGAGGAATGATGTTTGGGACATAGTGCCGAGACCGAAGGGGAAGTCAGTTGTGAGTTCCAGGTGGCTCTACAAGATCAAGTATGCTACAGATGGTAGCATAGAGAAGTTCAAGGTGAGGTTTGTGGCAAGAGGGTTCTCCAAGAAAGAGGGAGTAGACTACAAGAATATATTTTCTCTAGTCACCGGGTATGCTTCTATTCGAGCAAGTATTTCTATTGCTTCAGTTATGAGGTGGAGGATACATTAGATGCATGTGAAAACAACTTTCCTTAATGAGATCGTTGAGGATGAATTATACATAGAGAAACATCAGAGCTTTGAGGTACATGGGAGGGGTTATCTTGTGTGTAGGCTTAAGAGATCCTTGTATGGACTCAAATAGGCACTTGAGGCATGGTATTCTAGGATTGATAGATACTTGTGAAGTATGGGATTTACCAAGAGTGAGGAGGATCCTAACTTGTATTTCATACTTGTTGGAGAGGATCCTCTCATCTTGGTTCTGTATGTAGATGATTTGTTTCTCATAGGTATAGAGGAGCTTATTGTAGGGTGCAAAGTAGATTTAGCTAGTGAGTTCAAGATGAAGGACATTGGCTTGATGCATTATTTATTGGGGTTAGAGGTATGGTAGGTAATGAGAGAGATCTTCCTTGGACAAGGGAAGTATGCAATAGAGATCTTGAGGATATTCAAGATAGAGAACTGCAAACCGATGGCTACGCCTATGGTTACCACTCTGAAGAATATTGACACTTCAGATTTAGAGATGGTGGATCCCAAGATATACACGCAACTGATAGGGTCCTTGATGTATTTTATCAACATCATGCCAGATATTTGTTTTGCCATGAACACCTTGCATCAATTCATGGTGGAGACGAGGAAGGTGCATTAGATCACAACGAAACATGTGCTTAGGTACTTGAGAGGTACAATGGAGTATGTATTGAGATATCTTGTAGGAGATGGAGTAGAGTTGCAAGGATATACAAACTCGGATTGGGCAAGCAGTGTAGTAGACAGAAAGAGAACCTTGGGGTGCTGCTTCAACTTGGGATCAATAGTGATTACTTGGTTCAGCATGAAGCAAACTTTTGTAGCACTCAGTTCAACAAAGGAAGAGTATATGGCAACAAGTATGGCTAGCTGTGAATCCATTTGGCTTCAAAAATTGCTTACAAGTTTATTTTATCAGGAGATGGATTCTATGGTGATATACTACGATAATTAGAGTTGTATCAAACTCTGTGAGAATCCAATATTCCATCATAGGTTCAAGCATATTGAGATTATATATCACTTCATCCAGGATAAAATCCAAAAGGGTGCAATGAAGCTTTAGTATATTTCCATAGATGAGCAGGTTGCAAATATTCTGACCAAGCCCTTGGAGAAAGGGACGTTTGTGCTCTTGAGAGACAGGATTGGAGTGGTGCAGAATACCTTCCTCGCTAAGAGGGAGTGTTGATGTTAGTGGTAGCATCAGACATGTATTTCCACACAAGTCTATGTGTCTAGACATGTGGAAATTGTCCAATGCCTTCTACTCTCGGATTTACTTTAATTAAAGGAATTATTAAAGTAAATTGTTTTCATTAATTAATTATGTAATTAGTTAATTGAGTTATTTAAGGAAAGTGCTAAAATTAATTAGCATGTTTCTAAATCTCAAGTGAGTGTGAGAAGTAATCTCAACATCAAATCACTTTGGAGATATAACTAGCGATTATAAAAGCAAGACTAGGGTGAAGGAAGTAGACACTTTTGACTTGACAAGTGTCGAGGAAGTTGACACAGAGTATCGGGTCATTGAAGACTGTGATTCAAGATCTTGGATAGGTGGAGAAGGACTTCCATCTAGAGAGAAATTCAAGGAGAATATAAAAAAAAGGCAACACCGGTGGGTTTCTGTCAGAGGAGGCCAGGGGAAAGTGTCACGTCATACACTGTTTTCCGTATAGGATTTTCATACGTGTACATGGTTTTTAGTGGAGATAGTCGAACACATACACGGGTTTGTTGTAGCAAATTCGCGTACACCTCGAAAAGTGTACAATTTTGGTTCATACAACAGGTCATACTTTGCTAGGTTTGTCTGCAGTTGTATTTATCTCAATGGGTGATTATCCTTGTTACGAGAGCATTGATTTTAGCATAATAAAATCATTCTCAACACTAGTTTTCCCTATGGTTTTTTTTTCTAGGGGTTTATACCCAAAAATATTGGTGTTCATGTGTGCTTTATTTGGTTTCCTTGTTTATGCTTTCGCTGCATGTATAGTTGATTACTCAACTGTGCTTTAATTCAATAAGTGATTTATTTGGAATTAACAATCAGGTGTTGAGTAGGAGAAATTTCAACAGTTTTCTTACTCATTTAGACCTCCTTACAACTGGGGTTAGTTGTTCCACCTCTTCATCTAATTCAGTTGACTCATTTGAATCGTCTTCTTCGTTCCTCAGTTCAAACCTCACATTATTTGGATATTTCTTTGTTTGAACCCCTTCAGACTCAAACTTACCTTCGACTTCTCTAAAGACCACATCTCAACTGTACACTGTTTTCCTTGATGCAAGACCCCATAGATTATATCATTTCATTCCTTCTTTGTACCCAATGAAAATACACTTGACTACCTTCTTGTCCAACTTGCTCCTCTTTTCCTTGGGAACATGCACAAATGCATCACATTCAAATACTTTGAGATGTGAAAGTGAAGGATTCTTTCGAAACTATATCTCATGTGTAGTCAAGTTGACTAGTTCCAACAAATAAGACATATTCACCAGATATTTTGTAGTGTCGACTTCTTCTACCCATAATTATTGTGCAAGCCCAACACCATTGAGCATGCTCCTTGCCTTTTCCATTAATGTTATGTTCATTCTTTCGACAACTCCATTTTTCTATGGGGTATATGGTGTGGTATTTTGGCATGCTATGCCACAGTGCTTGCAAAACTACTCAAAATCCTTTCCACATAATTCATCACCATTGTCAATTCTTAGCACCTTGATATTATTATCTGTCTATTTTTCCACAAGAGATTTAAACTCTTTGAATTTCTTAGAAACCTATGATTTCTTCCTTAAGAAATATATCCATGTCTTCCTAGAAAAATAATCTATGAATGAGACATAATATAGGGATCTACCAAGTGAAGGGACTATTACAGGCCTAAACACATTAATATGAACCAATTCTAATATCCCCTTTTCCCTTGTCTCTCCAGATGGGAACCTAACCCTATTTTGTTTTCCATATATGAAATATTCACAAAAGTTGACTTCTATTTACATTCAAGAAAACCTTCAACCATACCTTTGTTATGCAAATAATGAAGTCATTTTTCTCCAATGTGTCCCATTCTCTCATGACATAACATGGTTGGGTCGACATGACGATATATTTTCGAGTCAGTTTTAATCGACTCATCCCAAGATGAGTCGAGTTGAGTCGACTTTAGGAAAAACAATGTTGTTGCATCTAGTCGAGTCAACATTCCATAACAACTTGTATAGGTTTCCAATCCAAACTCCTTTCGTTAATACCATCGCACCCCTGACCATTTTGCACGTATCCTTATGAAATAGAGTGTGCACTCATGCATCACTCATCTTGTTGATAGATATCGGGTTTCTTGTCAAGCCCAAAATATGTAGCACAATTGGAAGGGTTCTAATCCTCCCATCCTA
>ML828909.1:0-17138 GCA_009831015.1 Picea engelmannii
GATCTCTGGATCTTGAATGCATTAGTAATGATGTTTTTATGGGCTACAAGAATGGCAAGATTCTTGCAACGAACCTGTTTATTCTTTAAACCTTGGGAAAATGCCTTTTAATTGGAAATGTAAACCAAGAAATTTGATGTTACACATCTTATTTTATACAAATATTTCTAGACATACCTTATAAAGAGAAAATGAATATGAATTGAAGCAAAGGCAATCACACCAAAAATGAACAATAAACATAAAATGTCCAACAAACAAAGACAAATTGGGCTTAGAGAAAGGCTTATGCATGGATAGACTAAATTTTAGGAACAAAAAGATAGAAACAGGTTTAGGGACTAACAATGTGTGTGTGAGGGGTATTGTTAAGAGAATTGATGATGTTTACTATGAAAGAAAAGTAAATTAAATGCACCAAAACACTAGCTATACATGTTATAAATGCACCAAAACACTAGTTTATAACAACAATAGTAAATCAATGCATACATCAAATCTGAAATGGTTTAGTTAGATCGCTTCAAATAAACTTAGATTTGCACCAAGAAATTTAATTTTAAATCAAGGACCAAGTAAATCCAATGAGTTAGTTTTTTTGAGGGTTTATTTCCATGTGTGTAAAATTAGACAATAAATAAACCAAGTCAACTTTCAATGAATTAGACAAGAAATTTCAGACTTTGCTAACATTTACTTGAGTAAATGATCTAGTATTAGAATAATCTTGAACAAACCTTAGATAATTGAATGGTTTAAGAGGATCATTGATTGTGTGTGTCTGAGGGTTGTTTCTAATACAATCAATGATGCTTACAAGTTTATAATAGTAGTAGTAAATCAATCCTAAATTAATAGGATGTAATGAGAAAAAAATTCCAAATGCAAGAATAAAGACTAGTAAACAATTAAATATTGATTTCTTGAAATAAATAGAATTAAACTATGCTAAATAGATGAAAGATGATAAAACCTAGTGGATGAAAATGTAAAGTACTAAATTTAACACAATTAGTTGGGAGAGAGAGGGAGATACACAAGGAAAGGTTGGTCAAGGCAAGAAAAGGCAAACAAAGGAAATGAAAGGCTATACATGCCAATGCAAGTAAAGGAAAGGCAAGGCAAGGCAAGGCATAAAAAGACAAGGCAAGTCAAGGCAAGGAAAGACATGGAAAGTAAAGGCAAGCCAAGGCAAGGTAAGACAAGCTTAGGAAAGGCAAGGAAAGGGAAGGCAATGCTAGACATGGCAAGACAAGATATGGAATGCCAAGGCTAGGTAAGGAAAGGCAAGGAAAGACATGGTAAGAAAAGGAAAGGTAAGACAAGGAAAGGAAAGGTAAGGTAAGGCAAGGAAAGGCATGTCAAGGTAAGGTCTAGGTCTAGGTATAGTTCTAAGTCTATATATAGGTCAAGGTCATGGTCTAGGTCTAGGTCTAGGTCTAGGTCATGGTCTAGGTCTAGGTCATGGTGTAGGTGTAGGTGTAGGTGTAGGTGTAGGTGTAGGTAATTGTCAAGGTAATACATGGAAAGTGAATGCATGACAAGAAAAGACATGGAAAGGTAAGGTAAGGCAAGGATAGATATGGCAAGATAATACATGGTGTAGGTGTAGGTCATGGTTAAGGTAAGACATGACAAGGGAATGAATCAAAAGACAAGACATTGCAAGGAAAGGAAAGGAAAGGCAAGGAAAGGCTAAACATGACAAGACAATACAAGGAAAGAAAAGGTAAGGCAAGGGTAGAAATGGCATGGAAAGACAAGACAAATAAAGACAAGGCAATGAAATACAAGGAAATACAAGGTAAGGAAAGGAAAGAAAATACAATACATGGAATGGAAATGAAAGGTAAGGAAAGGCAAGGATAGACATGGCAATACAATACAAGGAAAACAAAGGCAAGGTAAGGCTAGACATGACATGACAGGACAAGGTAAGGAAAGAGAAGACAAGGAAAGGCAAGGAAAGGAAAGGCAAGGAAAGGGAAGGCAAGGCAAGGCAAGACATGTCAAGACAAGGAAAGACAAGGCAAGGTGAGGCAAGGAAAGCCAATAAAAGGCAAGCAATGGCATGAAAAGGTAAGGCAAGGCAAGTCATGAAAAGACAAGGCATGACAAGACAAGGAAATTCAAGACAAGGAAAGGAAAGTCAAGACAAGGTGTGACAAGACATCTCATGGAAAGGAAAGGCAAGGTAAGGCATGAAAAGACAAGGAAAAGAAAAACAAGGTAAGTTCTAGGTCTAGGTTTAGGTATAGGTCTAGGTCATGGTCTAAGTTTAGGTATAAGAAAGGCTGGGCAAGTCAAGGCATGGAGATACATGGCAAGGCAAGAGAAATCCCGTCTTTTCAAAAATCATTGGGTGGTATACATACTTATGGTCATTCAATTAGACCATCAGGATCAATTATAATAATGATGGTGTCCATTAACTTCTTGTACTTAGAGTAAGGTAAGAAATATCGTACCTTTTATGAGTTCTTACTTGGAATTGTTAGTAGTTGGAGGTTTGTACCAACAACAAAGTTTGTAAAGTGGTATACAAATTCACATGGTCTATAATATTGAAATACATAACCACCTTTCTTCCATTTTATTTCATCATGTGTAATATACTATCCTTTAATAAGCATCGACCCAATAAAAAATTCAATGCCTTTGGAGTATATTACTGAGAGCATGAGAGTCTACTTTACCTCTAAGAAACATGCCAACTGATAGTCAATGCCCCAATGTCCATTACCTTTTGGGGAAACCACTGTGTATATGTTCCTTGCAAAAAATGGAGTGCTAAAATGTGAGTCCACTAGATGACCAAAACATAAAACTATTGATGCCAGCTATTCAAAATTTAATAGAATATTCACCAAACATGATAGTACGAGATCTGAGACATGATCATAATCTAATGAAACATTTCATTGTTCGTCCTCCAATTGGGATAATTCCATAGTTATACATTGAACAAAGGGGAGTGATGCATGATCCCATCTATCAATCCAGTCTGTGGATTCAAAATCATCCCATTCATTACTACCACATGGACCATAGAAACAAGAGAGTTTTCTCATCCATATTTCTGTTGGGTATGTGTTATATTCTTTGCACGAATAGATACAGTGTCTGCTACATTGCGTCGAGAATGCAGGGGGGAGATATCCCCCCATGCACGGGGGTTCAGAGGCAATGCCCTCGAGATTTTTTTTTGCCTCGGGAAATGTGTCACATTTTTGCCTCATTTTTTGTGTCACCTCGATTTACGTGTCCATTGTTGGGTGGTTTTTCAGCACATGGTTTTAGCCAATGGTTTTCTATTTCTGGTTAAGGAATTATGGTTTTTGACTAATCCAGGTCATTGGGTTAGGGTTTTGTATGCCGTTGGCTCCTATATGTATATTGTATTGTAAACAATCTATCACTATTAATGAATATAGAATATGTGTGTTTCTTGGTTTGGGTTTCTAAGGGAAAAATATTTGTGTAATGTGTGTATTTTCCATTGTATCTTTTTTGGTCTTTTATTGAAAACCTGTTTGCAGTAAAATATTGTACAAGGTTAAAATCTACATTTGGTATTAGAGCTTTGTTGGCTTCAGGGGGACACCTTTATGGTCAAGGGTTTTGCTCAAGACTGTGATAATCCTTGTTATAGTGGGAGATCTATGGTATTGATTTTTTAGGTGAAAAGAAATGGCGAGCAGTTCAAAAATGGAGACCAATAAGTTTAATGGGAAACGTTTTGAGCTGTGGAAGTTCAAGATGGAAGATCTGTTGGTGGATAGAGATTAGTGGATTGCAGTGGATCCAGGTACTGCACCTACAAGAACTTCAATAGATGATTGGGAAAAGTTGGATCGGAAGGTGAAGAGCACAATCTGACCGTGTCTCTCAAATTCAATATTACTGAATGTGTCAAAGGAAGCTACAACCAAGGATTTATGGGATACGTTGGGGATTTTTTATGAGTCTAAGTCCCTAGTAAATAAACTATTCTTGAGAAAAAGCTGTATAAACCGAGGATGAGAGATGGAGACTTGGTGGCAGATCATTTGAACGCCTTCAATACTATGGTAAGTCAATTAGTATCTGTTGAGATTAAAATTTTAGATGAAGATAAGTGTATAAGTTTAATGTGCTCTTTACCACACTCATGGTCTCATCCTTGTTGTTGGAGGAGATGAGATGAAATAACATGGAACAACATAGAAACGATGCATTATTTGCAAGAGGACGCTCCCAGGAAATAAATAGATCTAAGTCCTCAAGTGGGATATCTAAGTCTAAGGGTAGATATAAATCTCCCGGAAAGTTTGTAAAGGTGTGTTGCAGATGTGGAAAAGAAGGGAACTACAAGAAGCAATGTAGATCCAAAGTTGAGAAAAAGAAGGGATCTAAGGAAGCTCCTTCTATAGAAGAAAAGACCTCCAAGGAAGGAGGGGATGTGTACTTGGATTCTTCAAGCACACATGCATATCATGAGGCATGGTTGGTTGACTCAAGTGCATCATTTCATATGACTCCCCACATGGAGTGGTTCTGCGAATATGAAAGGTATGATGGAGGTAATGTTTTCGTAGGTGATGACTTGACAACCAAAATCATAAGACAAGGAAAATTAAAGTTGAGGCTCATAGATGGAAGGATTATAACACTACCCATTGTTCTGCACATCCCATGATTGGCTAGAAATTTGATTTCTATAAGAAAAAAGGGGTGACGCAGGGGTAAAAACAATATTTGAAAAAGGAAACCTGCAGGATGGTTTGAGGAGCAATGGTGCTACTGAAGGGAGTTCGGTTTGGAATTCTGTATAAGCTGCAAGGAAGCACTATTGGTGATGGGTGTAATAGTTCCATTGTTCATGATATTGGAGTTGAAGAAGAAATAAATCCTATAGTCTCTGAAGAAAAGGTTATGCTGTGGCATCAAAGAATGGGGCATATCAGAAATAAGTGTCTTCGACTACTACACTGTAAAGGTATGGTTGAAGGTATGTCTAAATTCTCTCTGGATTTTGATTTCTATGAACATTGTGCATATGGGAAGAAGAATTGGGTAAGATTCCAGTCTGATGCAACAAGGGCATAAGGAATTTTATAGCTAGTTCACAATGATGTGTTTAGACCTATCTCAGTTCCATCATTGGTAAAATCTGTCTACTATGTCTCATTTATAAATGAATTCTCAAGGAATACTTGGATATATTTCATTAGGAAGAAATCTGAAGTCTTTGATAGGTTTAACGAGTTTAAGTCTCTTGTTGAGAATGAAACAGAGAAAAGAATTAAGGTGCCGAGGAAAAATAATGGCAGAGAGTTTTGCGTGAATGAATTTGAAGAATTCTATAAGAAGTGCGATATAGAAAGGTTGAAGACCACTCCATATACACCTTAATAGAATGGAGTTGCAGAAAGGATGAACATGACGTTGATGGAAAAAGTAAGGTGCATGCTCAGTGGTGTTGGGTTAGGGCAAGAGTTCTAGGCAAAGGGAGTGGGTACTACATGTTACCTGGTCAACATATCACCCTCATCAGCGCTTGATGAAAAGAATCCATAAGAGGTATGGAGTGGTAAAAAATCTTCTCTCACACATCTCAAGGTATTTGGCTGTGAGGCCTATTTTCATGTTCCAAAGGAAAATAAGAGTAAGTTGGATAAGAAGGCTGAAAAGTGTATCTTTATTGGGTATAAAAATGGTCTCAAAGGTTATAAGATTTGGAACCCATAAACTAAAAAGGTAGTGTATAATTGAGATGTGGTATTTAGAGAAATGAAGGATGTTGTTAAATCAGAAGTCCTACCAAGTAAGGAATAACAAAAAAAGATAGAGTTTGATTTAAAGGATGATGAATCAAACTCTACATAAGAACATGAATAAGAAGAAGAAGATCCTCATACTCCAGTATTGAGGAGATCGGTTTGAGAAAGAAGGCTACTGGAAAGGTATACTCCATCTGATTTTCGTTCAAATTTTGCTTTGTCTATTACTGATGATGATCCTAGAACTGTCTGGGAGGCAATGAATTCATAGGATGGAAAGCTTTGGAAAAGTGCCATGGATGAAGAAATGGAAACCTTGGATAAGAATGAGTCTTGGTATCTAGTGGAGTTGTTGACTGGAAGAAATCCCATTGGCAAAAAATGCGTATTTAAAAAGAAGTTGAATGCATAAGGCAAAGTGGAGAAATACAAATCTCGGTTAGTAGCAAAGGGTTATTCCCAGGTTGAGGGAATTGATTTTGGTTAGATTTTTTCTCCTGTTTCCAAGTTAACTTCTATAATATTTCTATTATATGTTGCTGCTGCATTTGATTTTGAAGTAGAACAGATGGATGTGAAGACAACATTCCTACATGGGGATTTGGAAGAAGAAATATACATGAAGCAACCAGAAGGATTTGCTGTGAAGGGAAAGAAGGAGCTGGTATGGAAGATGAAAAAGTCCTTGTCTGGTTTAAAACA
Source organism: Picea engelmannii (assembly GCA_009831015.1). NCBI lineage: Eukaryota > Viridiplantae > Streptophyta > Pinopsida > Pinales > Pinaceae > Picea > Picea engelmannii. The sequence continues at coordinate 6,465 of ML828909.1, forward strand.
ATCACTAAGGATGTGGTATAAAAAAATTGATACTTATATGATGGGTCTTGGCTTCACAAGAAGCAAAGAGGATCACTGTGTGTATTTTAAATTAATTGGTGATCATTTGATTTATTTGGTCTTGTATGTGGATGACATGTTACTAATAGGAAACAACATGGAGATTATCCAGAATGTGAAAACTCAGTTGTCCTCTAAATTTGACATGAAGGATCTCGGTGCTTCAAATTTCATTTTGTGAATGGAAATTAAAAGAGATTGGAAAAACAAGAAACTTTTGTTAAATCAAAGAAAATATGTCGAGACAATATTGCAGAGGTTTAATATGAAAGAATGTAAACCGATCAAGGCCCCTATTCCTATTGGTGTAAAGTTATCTGTGTATCAGTGTCCCAAGACACAGGAAGAGGAGGAGGACATGTCTCATGTTCCATATGCGAGTGTAGTTGAAAGTTTGATGTATGCAATGGTATGTACTAGACCGGACATTGCACATGTAGTGGGAGTTTTGAGCAGGTATATGTCAAAACTAGGGAAGGAGCATTGGACAACAATAAAAAGGGTTTCCAGGTATTTGCGTGGCACTGCTAGCTATGGATTATGCTACCAAGGAAGACCAGGATTGGACAGAGTGTTGTACATACATGGATTTGTGGATGTAGACTAGGATGGAGATCAAGATCATAGGAGATATACAAGAGGGTATGTGTTTAACCTATTTGGAGGAGAAATCAGTTGGATGAGAAAAATACAGGCTGTAGTGGCACTTTCAACTACAAAAGATGAACACATGGAAGCCACTCATGAAAGGAAAGAAGAAATATGGTTACAAAGATTATTTTCAGGTATTGGGTTGGTACATCAAGTTGTAAGGATAGATTGTGACAGTCAGAGTGCAATTTTTCTGGCGAAGAACCCAACTTATCATTCAAAGACAAAGCATATTGATATTCAATATCACTTTGTGAGAGACATGGTTGAAGACAAGAAAGTGTTGTTGATGAATGTGGAAACTTTGAAGAATGTTGCAGATTAATTAACAAAATTTGTGAGTACTGAGAATTTCTCTTGGTGTAGAGGATCCATGGGCATTGCTTCCTTGGATTGTTGACTATGTAACCCTGTAACCCCTTATATGCAAAGAAAACAACAAGTGGGAGAATGTTGGGTATGTGTTCTATTATTTGCACGACTAGCCTTAGTGTTTGATACGTTGAGGCAGGTGTGATATCTCCCTGTGTAGGGGTTCGGGGGAAACGCCCTTGAGATTTTTTTTCCTCGAGAAACATGTTGCATTTTGCCTCTTTTTTTGTGTCACCTCGATTTATGTGTCCATTGCTAGGTGGTTTTCCAGAACATGATTTTTTATGATGGTTTTCTATTTTTAGTAAAGGAATTAGGGTTGTTGACTAATCCAGGTCATTGGGTTAGGGTTTTGGATGCCACTGGCTCCTATATTTATATTGTATTGTAAACAATGTATCACTATGAATGAATATAGAATATGTTGGTTTTCCCGGTTTGGGTTTCCAGGGGAAAAATATCTGTGTAATGTGTGTATTTTCCATTGTATCTTTTCTGTTCTTTTATTGAAAATCTGTTTGCAGTAAAATATTGTACAAGGTTAAAATCTACAATTTCAACTATTGCATTATCTGATGTTCAAACTGAATGGAATCCATGAGTGCCCTGGATTGTTTTGCATTCATACCAATTGGATTGATCTACATTGACCACCTCCCAAAAACATCTATGTGCATGTCCTTTCCTAGTTGATTGGTATTCACGGGTTCTTGTTCCCTCTCCCATTACTGGAGAATACCATTCAACAATGGATTTTGCATCTTGAATGAGGGAAGTAGCTATGACCTTCATTTCTTTCCTTTGTAACATTTTTTTGATGCATGCATGTACTCCATCATGCTCTCGTTTCTCATGCCTAGACTCGAAATAGTTCCAAATATGTGGTACCTTGAGTTTTTTGTACAACATACATAACCATTGAAATACATGAGCATTTTTGAACTGGCCCACACAACTATCTGACCAAATCTAATGTTGATCCATTTGTATGTTCTTCTACTTCAGGTGATTGTAAAATAACATAAATAAATGTTGTACACAGGTGTTGATAGGGCATAATTCACCCGAAAATAGTAAGGGGTACTCCCCGACACATGATCCAAACTAGACTATGCAACGTTGGGTTTAAGGGACCCATCCAAAATTTGGCCCGACTGCCATTGCTATTTTTTGGGGGGGTTTTACCAGTTGCAGTCCAGTCTACCAAAGAAGATGGATGATGAATGGATATGCAATGCAAATATGTAGATGAATACTATGTATTGAAAGTAAACTAATCTATTTCTAACCTATGTTATGCTATCCTAGCTAGGAACATACTAAGGTAACCATGTGAGCTGTAAATGAAACTGAACTCTGCATAAAACCCCCACATAGGTAGCTGAAATGGAAGTGAAGAATCATATACAAGTGCATACATATGTATAACCAGAACAATCTCAATTATATTTCTACAGACATTAAAAACTCAATAATCTTAGTACTTAAAGATATGAGAAAGAATAATCAAAATTGTAGAATAACATAGCGTGCATAAGATTAGTCCATAGGAAAACAAGAATTCTTACAGTCCATGTGAATTGCATACATCCCGCTTGAAGTAGTTCACAACATAGACAAATTCACACATAATTATTCTTTCTTCCCGAAAAGTGGCCCCAAGGGCTTCTCAATATTCATTAACAAATTATAAGTTCTTGAATTAGTTCCCGGGTCTATACAGTGCTTGAAGAGCCCCTACAAAATGGCCATCTTCCCTCTTTTATACAATAATTTGTAACTCGTGAGTGACTCTTTGTATTATTCTTAAATAATCCATTACACATCTGTTCAGTTTCCTTTTTCCTAGTGACAAGTGTACAATAAGACAAAATTGAATTTGGTTGAGAAAAAGACAAAATAAGAGATAGGTAATAGCAATTTTTGATCACTATTTTGTATTTATTCAAGAAAATTTTCCCCTCAAGTATGTTGTCCACACTTCTAGCTAATCATCAAAAGATACGACTCTATGGTAATTAAGTTATTCCAGTGCTGCATTATGCATAGCTATGCTATCTTTGAGGGTGCTCATATCCTTTAACAATTTTTCCATGAATGCTTGTATCATGGTATGGAATTTGATAGGTTGTAGGAGATGTTGCTCTATCAGATCCGTGGTAATAGTGGTGGCTTCTTTGACGATTGTTCTTCTATGATTTGTGATATAATGCACTTTGTCTACCCATTCTTTTGTGACCATATTTTTACCAAGCTCGTCTAACTGGGGTAGTCAACTGCCTTTAATTAAATTTTGCGTGGCCTTGTGTAGCTTCGAGCATACGACCATTGATTTAGTGACCTCTTTATCTTCTCTTTTTTCGACTTGTTGGTAGTGGTATAGTGAATACAAGTCAATTTTCCTCTTTGAGGATGATAGTCGATATAGCTCAGCTAGTGCATTAGGATTCTCTGCAATCCACTTGTCAATATCACTGATGCCTTCTCGGATTGTGTTGAATTGAGTGAGTTTTTCTTGTGTTTGACTATTTTTCTCTATGATTGTGGCAATAACTTGTTGGAAGAGGTGTAAGTGATCATACATATCTATAATGGCCTCTTACAGTTCCTTCCTAACTTTCTCAGCATTGGCTATGAAACTCTGCACACTGCTTTTATCGAATTTTACTTGCTGGACTCTTTCTTCCAATTCCTTGATTCTTTCTTCTTTCTTCTTTCTCTTGATTTTGTTGGAACAACTTCCTAATATTGTATTCATTGGCGCTCATGAATGAGGTTCTCGCTGTAGCGGTAGCTATGGGATTTTCTCTAATATCCCCTGTTATAGGAACTTGTGTGAGGATCGATATTGGCATCCCTTGAGTTGTTGGCACTTTCTTCACTTGTTCATACATGATATTTCTAGTCTTGCTGTCATAAGTGAAGATTCTCAAATTTGGGACTTCACTTGGATGAAATGGAGCCCAAAGCCTGAGTCCTATATTGCTGAATGGTGCCTCTGCGATTTTTTATGCTATTGACACTTCTTGGATATCAATATCCATTGGTTGGGTGCCATTGCTTCTCATCTCAACAATTTTCTTTCGTCTCTCTTCATCGAATTATTTATTTGCCACTTCGTTGGATTTCTTTTCTACTACTTCTTTTTCTTTTGCTACTGCCTTTTACTGTTGCTTCTCTTCATTCGATCTCCTTTTGCACTATTGTTTTTTCTTCTATTTCGGCCTTGGATTTATCTACTTCCAACTTTCTCTTTTTCTTGGAAACATCATTATTTTTCTTGTGAATATTTTCTTTTCTTCTTCTTTTCTTATCTGTTGGTGTTTCTTCTTCTGCTTCTGCTCTTGAGTGTACAGAGGCAGAGTCGGGGGATGATCTTCCTGATGTTCCTTCTGATGCTCTTTTTCATGCTTCTTCTCTTGCTCTTTCTTCATCCACAATCCTCCCTATAGTCTAGCCTCATCTCTATAGGATAACATCATGATAGGTTCATGCATTTATATGCACTTCTTCTTCGTCCCAAATCTATGTTGTGTACTCCCAATGCAATCCCACTTTATTGAAATGGTCTTTTACGACTTCTTTAGGGTCTTGTCTTCTAAATATTTCCTCGCTAAAATGATATGAAAGTAATATATCTACTTCATCTTGTGCTTTCTTGGTGTTGGAATATGAGTAGAGCCCGACGTACAACAGAAGTGGTGGCCATATTGCCTTCTTCCCCCGGTAGAGAACTCCTACTACTCCATGTATTATTGTTTGATATGCTACTTCTTGGAGTACTATTTTATCTCATACAAACTTGTAACAACCCAAATTGATTAATTTTATCATATTTTTTTAATTTAAATTTAATTAATTATTAAAATATATTAATGAGTCTTTTATTATTTTATTATTAAAAGGTGGGTGAAGTAATTAATGGGGGATAAGATTGTTGGAAATTAATGGGGGGATAAGGTTTTTGGGAATTAATGAGGGGGACTTGAGAGAGAAGGATAAGAGAGGAGGGGAGGACTTGGAAGAGGATCTCATTTTTTATTTTGGTTGGAGAATTTCTGCCAGATGGAGGAGGAGGAGGAGGAGGAAATGGGAGAAATGGTTTTTGGGGAACTCTCACAGGGCACTGCCGTTGTTGAGAATTTTGGGCTCGGGGGCCAGGAAACCGCAAGGATTCATGGAGCTAGAGAGTCGGAGACGCTGCTCCTAGTTGGATGGGAGGTTAATATTCAGTCTGGGCAAGAACATGATCAAACAGAAAAGGGACTAGATAACCAACTTGAAGGTGGAGGTATGTATTATAACGTTGTTTTCATTATACTACTGATATTATTATGCTGTTATCATTAATATGCTGCTATGTTGTTGTTATTATGCTATTGTTGTTGTTCTCATTATGCTGTTATCATCAATATGATGCTGTTATTTATTTCTGGTATAAGAAAAAAAATTGAAAGAAATTATAAACTAAATTCAGTAGGAGATTTTATAAAACTTTTATTTATTTTGAGTCCTGAAAAATAACTAGACTCTACAGATAGTATCAGAGCCCGGTTTCAAAACTTAAACCTATGCTTGACCACTCTAAGCACTGTGATTTTGTCTTTTTCATCTGCAATCCAATTTGGGTTGTTACACTCAGGATTGCCACATCCATAGCATTGCACATACTTCTTAATAAAAATCTTCGACAGAGCCACACGTTTTGAATTATCATGAGCACCATTGACAAGAGCAATCCCAGTTTTTTTTTCATCAAACTTTGACTGCGCACCCAGTTCACAGCCGAAATATTTTGTTGTATAAGAAGGGGGTCTGGCAAGAGCTTTAGCCACATCTATCATATTGACAAGATTTGTACTTATGCCGTTACCTCGTCCCTCAATTTTTGTCATCATCTTAGGCATCTTATACCTGTAAAACACATAATTTAGAAGAGACATATTTTCTAATTACGCCGAAAGGCGTACACCACCTATTGACAATTAAAATTTAATATATTCTTTTAAAGATTCATTTCATCTTCTCAACCTTTCGGAGTTCACCAGCAACTATTTCGCTGCTGTGCTAGTTAGTGATCAAGTGGAATCCAAAAGTAAGGATGGATTTTGAAGAACCGTTTCTATCCAAAGGCAGATATCAAAAAGCCACCAAATGCCTATGGAGAGGAGGGACTTTCTTTATGATGTTTTAGCACTCCACCTTGCACGTGGAAAAAATGGATGCATCCAACTGCAAACCCAAATCAACCTCAACTTCTGAGTTGACTTTGGATGCATACAACCAAACTTTTCTGCCACCATAAGGAACCTGTTTATTCTTTTTCTTCGATGTAGGACAATACTCTCCAAGCAACCCAATCAGCCCCAAATATGTACAAACGACTTCAGACATAAAAGAATATTCAACCCGTACACCCTCCACTTTGAATGAAATTGACAACCGATAGGCCTCAACTTGATCTAATTCGATGAACCGAACTTTGAAAGATGGACCATAGAAGTGATGAGAAAGATTAGCTATGGATTATATGAACCTGACAGTAGAATTTCATATAAATCACAAATGATAATATAAAGAAACAATGATATTCAAAAACAACAAAAGGGATCACAGACAACGTCATAAGCATATATCAATAGATTTCACAACTCATGAACGATAATGCATATGTCAATAGATTTTGCTGAAGATTACATTTTGCATGGCACAAATTGCAGATAGGTGAAGTGACTTCTACTCACATGTAACAAGTTTAGACATGCAAAATTGAAAAAATCTAGACAAGCAGAATTTGGTAAAAGATATATAACATTCAGTGTGGTCTGCACTGCAGATAGAAGGAACTGTTTAGAGTTTCATATGTAACAAGTAACAATATAGTGAAGTAAATCTATTTAGAGGTTCATGTGTAACAACTTTCAAGTTTCAACATAGTAAAGTCATAAAATCTGGACAATGTACATTACAGCAGACCAGAATGCCTTTAGAAAATTAGCTTAAAAATATAAGTTATTCAAGACACCCTTAAAGCGTATTTGAAATATGTTCTTAACATAAGAAAGACGAACAAAAATGACATACAAAAAGAATTGTCCATTTATTACCATGCTAATGTGATGAAGTGAGTAAGTGGGAAATTCGACGTTTTGTCTCATCTTTCAATAACTTTGTTCCCTTAATTGTTCAAGGAATAACAAGATTTGATCAGATCAACATAGCATCCTTAGCAATGCCATACTAATAGAATTGTGTCCATTCATCTCCAAACTAAGTGCGATAAAGAGCGTTAAAAGTAGGAAATCTGATATTTTGCCTCATCCTTCAATAACTTCATTCCATTAATTGTTTTATTCCGACTACAGTTTTATGAATAACAAGGTTTTATCAGATCAACATAGCGTCCTTAATATACGGATTAAAATAGTACAAAAAAAACAACTCCTAGCTGAATAGCATAATATGCGAGCTTTTCCTTGGCTAAAGAGCAATACTATTACTCCAGTGCACAAACCAATTATTAGTGCTGTAATGGACCCAGTCATCCATCCATCTGTTCTCCTCCAAAAGATGCCCAATTACAATGCAAACACAGAGGAGAGTAAAAAACAACGTTATTTCAACCACTGAGGAGTGATCCGATGTACTGGCAAAGCCCATCCTCACCATAAAATATTGGTCCGAGGGCCAATCTCCAATTACTCAAGTTCACAAAATATCGAGCTAGACACTTACACCAACATCACAACACATCACACGACCGTGGGCCAAGCGCCATGCGCCAAGCCACCGAGGAGGGAGTTCAATAGTGCACTTATGCAGTTGCAATTGTTGTCTGTGGCAATTGCAGTCGAATGCCCAGGGTTTGAAGAAAAGCACAATAAGAATATCTAAAATAAGTTTCTTTCTGCAAGTCAATTCCATCTTTTCTTGAAGGAGAGCATCTCTCAATCTCTTCCCTTGATAAATAATGATCTGAGCTTTCAGAGATGCTACCAACTGTACTATTAGATCCCTCTACTCTTCTTAAGATGGGTTCATTATCAAAGCTTGCTGAGTTACAAATGATGTCTTCTGCTTTCCTTGCTAAAGCAGAACTGCCAGTAAAGCCTGTTATATTACAAGAGCTTTCCTCTCTTATGCTAGCGAAAACTAAGTTGTTGTTGATGCCCCATGAGCTACAGGCACTATCTTCCAATCTCCTTGCAAAAGGAAGTCCATTGTTGAAGTTAAATGAATTGTTAAAGTTAGTTTCTCTTCTTTTCTTTGAAGCTGGCCCATTGTTGTAGCCTCCTGTAGAATGACAGCTTCTTGAAATTTCCGTGTGAGGTTGCGAGCATTGTTCTGAAAAATACCTTCATTCCCTGTCCAAACAGGAACATTTTCATAGCCAGATGAGAACCTAAAATTTTGGGTACCATTTTGTATGCGCAGCTGATGGCCTCGCACATGCCCCATGGCTGAAAATAAATTCCAATCTTCCAATAAAACAACTTGAAATTCAGAAGGCTCAGCTATTCAATATCGAAGATCCAATGCTATCCAACACGTTTCCTGCCTTGAGCAGTCCTTAAAAATCACTCAATAAATCCTGTGCACATATAGTTTCTCAAGCCTTGCAATTATGATAGTAAAATCTCCACTCTTTGCAAGTTGTACACTGCCCAAAGCATCTTGAATAAATCCAATTAATACCGCAATTTTCTCCGCGATGCCCCATGGCTGAAAATAAATTCCAATCTTCCAATAAAACAACTTGAAATTCAAAAGGCTCAGCGATTCAATATCGAAGATCCAATGCTATCCAACACGTTTCCTGCCTTGAGCAGTCCTTAAAAATCACCCAATAAATCCTGTGCACATATAATTTCTCAAGCCTTGCAATTATGATAATAAAATCTCCACTCTTTGCATGTACACTGCCCAAAGCATCTTGAATTTCACTTAGCATCGGACAAAATCCAATTAATACCGCAATTTTCTCCGCGGTGTCTTTTGGACCAAATATTCACAGAAATTGGCCGTACAATTGTTACACAATTCAGCGATTTGGGAGAATCCCACGGAGAAAAAAAACAGAGATAAAGAAAATAGAGCCTTGGACGACAAGCAATATCCAGCCTGCTGCAGAGTCATTAAGACTCTGTCAGCGGACTGCCCATACATGCTACCACCATCCAGCCGCCACCCTCGACGTCCGCACTTAATTCGGCTACATCCTCCCTCCGGCGGTGGAAGGGCCCAGGGCCGTTTCTGTTTCGGTTTCCGTTGTACCCATGCCCGCATCATACAACCATCGTTTAATGCTGGTCATACCATGAATGGATACATTTCCAAATCGCAGGCCAATACCATCATTTGTTCGACATGGCAATGGGCATACAATGTGCATCCATTTTTCCATGACAGAAGGGGCCAATTTGAAATAATAAACGCGCTCATTGGATTGGATGATACATATATAGACTTTCCATGACATGGATCGATGAAGATTTGAAATTTGAATTTATAAACGCGTCCAGCATGGCCGGTGAATGTCAATAAATGAAAAACGTTCATTTCAGAAGTGAGGAGTTTGTTTGTTTGAAGGGTTATATTCCATGAAAGCATAGAAAATTTAAAAGATGGGACTATGTGAGATACATTTTCCATTTTTTGCAAGCATTGGAACATCGCTGATGAAGATTGATCATCGTATGGTAAGATTGCGAGATTGAAATTCATTGTTACAATTTTCCGTGGTTAAGAGAAAATGAGATATCCGTTCCCCAAAAAATCGACATGCAGTTGAGATGGCTAAGTTGATCTTAAGCGCCAGATTCTATTTCGTACCATTTCTATTTCGTCTTCAACTTGTGTGCAATAGTAGGAAGCCATTATCATTCTTTCATACAACTCTAAACTCCTTGCAAGCTGTCATTCTTTCTCTCATTACATTATGTGAATGCTGGATTGGTTTGTCTTCATTTTCTCATAGTTTTCATAGATTTGCAGGTTACAAGTTTACTAAAGATGCAAGCAAAAGAATGGATTTTAAGCTCATGGGCAGCCATTAAAGCACAGTTTTTTACCTCCTTGAGATAGAGTTGTTTGAGCTTTTGGAGGGAAATACAAAATTCACCATAAACCAGAGCTTGAAACCTTGACTTCAACATTCATTCCCGCTAGACAAATAGCCTCAAGCAAGATCCAAAATCCATGTGCTCTTTTTGTTTGGATTTAGCTTACGTGTTGCACTGTCACTGTCCATACGCTAAAAAAATGCATTTCCAACTCTCTCATTAAGTTTGAGAACGCACAGTTTTTGGGTTTGATTGCAGCACTCTTCTTCAGAATTGAAAAACATACCTTCCAAAAAAGCTGATAAAGTTTTTGCACACAAAATGGAAAACAAAAATTGCATTTTCCAGTTCTCACCGAGCTTGAGAATGCAGAATTTTTAGCTTGCTTTAAGATAACATCTTCAAACCTCCTTTCAAGGTTTAAAAAAATAGTTTTTAACTTTCTTTGAGATAACATCTTCAATCCTCCTTTCAAGCTTTAAAAATACTCAAATTTGGATTCCGTCTACCTTATGTTATTTCATGCTTG